>CAUOFW020000881.1:356103-374598 GCA_963454935.2 Ilex paraguariensis
AAAAAAAAATGGATTGGAAGCCACAAGTCGACTTTTCTTCAACCATGTGACCCGGATTGTGAGCCGTCCATTGGTGCATGACCCACACCTGAAATGTTTCCCGTATAGGGTGAGTCAATGCCCAGTAGAATAATCCCTACAGAGGCTACTCATCACCTAAAATGCATATGCAATGTATACATGCAACATTTCACAACAAGTATTCCCTCCAACAATAACATATAATACAATGTTGAAAAATCATGATGCCATGCCAAGTAATGTGATAAAACTCACTCATGCATGCTATCCCGAGCCCACATTGACTCCCACAACACAATGAGACACTTAAGTGTAAAACAAACGTCTTTGATGAAACATATCCAAAGATCATTTTGAAATCAACCATATGTCATAAAACTAATTCATTCTTGGATGTTTCCCATCAAATGAATAATTTATATATCAAAATCATGTGCCTTTATGGAATATCGGATTCAGGAATCGCACCTCCGGCTCCGTACGCCGTTACACTTTTCTGAAATTTCACCGTCGGTAAGTATATGAACCAAGTGGCCGGGTTTTTCACCCGAGGGAGTGTCTAGCCCTACTTGTTATACCTGACACAAGGTTTTTTATGCATGTCACCGTGCGACTCCGTAGAACGTTCCATCCCACTTTCCTGAGCCTATCATCAAGCACCAATGTTGGTGTTGATCACCCCATGCAACCCTACACCCACACTCATGCATGTAGCCCATGAATGTGATGTTAATTCCATGTCCATATTGCAATGCATGCCAAATGACAATTTTTACATATCATTGTATACCATGACAATTAATATCATTTGCATATAATCACATAACCATTTCAAGTTCAATATATCCAAGAGCATATATCAACACTCCATCAACATGATAACACATAATACATGCTAATATTACATTTCATTCACAAGGCATAATATAAAACACAAAGCATGCCCACATGATCCCAATTTTCAAGGGATTGCATAAATACTTCCATATACCAAAATGAAGCTAAGATTTTATATAGATCATTCAAATAAAATAAAAATCAGAATATATGATTTTTATATAACCAATTATCTAAACATTCAAGAAATCACAAACTAGCACTTTCTAACTACCAATTCACACTAGAATTGACCCTATCCATTTCCATAGCACCAATCATAATGGAAAAATATTATAAATACCCAAAACAGCCCACATGAACCCTATGGACACCTTAGGTTAGAAATAGGTCCGAGTAGGAGGAACCCTACCTCTTGAAGCGTAAAGAATTTGTAGGAAGCCTCAAGAACNTACTCATGCATGCTATCCCGAGCCCACATTGACTCCCACAACACAATGCGACACTTAAGTGTAAAACAAACGTCTTTGATGAAACATATCCAAAGATCATTTTGAAATCAACCATATGTCATAAAACTAATTCATTCTTGGATGTTTCCCATCAAATGAATAATTTATATTTCAAAATCATGTGCCTTTATGGGATATCGGATTCAGGAATCGCACCTCCGGCTCCGTACGCCGTTACACTTTTCTGAAATTTCACCGTCGGTAAGTATATGAACCAAGTGGCCGGGTTTTTCACCCGAGGGAGTGTCTAGCCCTACTTGCTATACCCGACACAAGTTTTCTTATGCATGTCACCGTGCGACTCCGTAGAACGTTCCATCCCACTTTCCTGAGCCTATAATCAAGCACCAATGTTGGTGTCCATCACCCCATGCAACCCTACACCCACACTCATGCATGTAACCCATGAATGTGATGTTNAAACACCCCTCACCTCGAAAAACGTGAAAAATCTGACTATTTTAGAATTCGATAAATTTTGTCTGGGTAACTAGATTTCGTAAGACGAATCCAACGGTGAGGTCCGTTTCATCATCCGAGGTCTATAAAAATACCAGTTTTTTNAATATCATTTGCATATAATCACATAACCATTTCAAGTTCAATATATCCAAGAGCATATATCAACACTCCATCAACATGATAACACATAATACATGCTAATATTACATTTCATTCACAAGGCATAATATAAAACACAAAGCATGCCCACATGATCCCAATTTTCAAGGGATTACATAAATACTTCCATATACCAAAATCAAGCCAAGATTTTATATAGATCATTCAAACAAAATAAAAATCAGAATATATTATTTTTATATAACCAATAATCTAAACATTCAAGAAATCACAAACTAGCACTTTCTAACTACCAATTCACACTAAAATTGATCCTACCCATTTCCATAGCACCAATCATAATGGAAAAATATTAGAAATACCCAAAACAGCCCACATGAACCCTATGGACACCTTAGGTTAGAAATAGGTCCGAGTAGGAGGAACCCTACCTCTTGAAGCGTAAAGAATTTGTAGGAAGCCTCAAGAACAAGATTGAAGTCCAAAGCTTAGATTTCTCCAAAATCCTCCCTTTGAATCTTCGGTGAAAATCTTTGTTTTTGGTACCCACGCGTAGCTCTCGTCGCGTAGATCGACTTTAATTCTTGGCCCGACGAATTCCGACCGACGAAACTCCGAGAATCGGCGAAAGAAAGCTTGAAAAATTATTTTTTTTTCTTCTTTGCTCTTGGGTCTGATCCAGCCGGCCAAATGAAGAGAAAACATCTGATTTTTCAGATATTTGCCCACTTTTATACTTTCTAAACACTTGGCCCTCGTCGCGCCCAGTGTCGTCCTTTGTCCGGGTCCGTTTTCACCCCGAAACGATTAAATTTCGTACCGGTTTAAGCTCAAAATATTTTATATGAACTTTATTTAAAATATTTTTCAACTTTTAAAATTTTTATAAAAATTTCGTTTTTAGGGATCATCAAACACCCCTCACCTCGAAAAACGTGAAAAATCTGACTATTTTAGAATTCGATAAAATTTGTCTGGGTAACTAGATTTCGTAAGACGAATCCAACGATGAGGTCCATTTCATCATCCGAGGTCTATAAAAATACCAGTTTTTAACCCGCACTATAATGGCAAATTACCATTTTGCCCTTTTTTCAGAAAAAGGTTAAAATTTTTCCTGGGTTTCACAGCAACTAAATAATTCATCCATAAAGAAATTTCATACATCAAAGGTAATCTTTACAATCTCGTTCTCAAAAGAATACGCCAAAAACATGACGAATATATCTCAAAAAGAATATGATCCCGAAGTAAGATAATTACATTCCAAAAGAATTAAACATAAACTCACAGCGGAATTATAAAAGAGTTTAGACTTCACAATATTTTCAAAGTAAATTTCCTAGTCTAGAATAAAAAGTAATGTTGTTTTAAGCGTCCACCTCGGGATCAACATGCCCGCCTACGGGAATCTCTCAGTATACCGG
The DNA here is from genome assembly GCA_963454935.2 of Ilex paraguariensis. Taxonomy (NCBI): domain Eukaryota; kingdom Viridiplantae; phylum Streptophyta; class Magnoliopsida; order Aquifoliales; family Aquifoliaceae; genus Ilex; species Ilex paraguariensis. The sequence goes on from CAUOFW020000881.1 coordinate 359,483, forward strand.
TTCCTCAATTCCCAAATCCTCCTCTAATACATAATCTGAAAAATGTAGTTTGTAGGGGGGTGAGCACTAAGCTCTGCAGCAACATTCCTCCCAAACTTGAACAAGGTTTAGAAAATCATATAAAAATGGTCGGTCACCTTTCACAAATAGCATATATGAATTTTCAAAGAAAACCGGAACATTTAAATAGATCTCAAGTTTACACAATAGCAATAATTTAAATGAACAGTAAAATGAATTTCCAAACAATAACCCATTTCTAACCATAAGCCATTTCCCACAAGTTCTTGGAGAGTCCCATACCTCCACAAGCTCTTGTGGGAAAACCAATTCCACACAATAAACAGGTTCTCATGTATGTTGGTTGCTTCCCATGAATCTACCCAACGACTCTACCTCGTTCACCCAACCATAACCACACAAACCACTTTAGGAAGGGCGTATACCATTTCCCACGGCATTGACGAATCCTGTAACACCCCAAAAATCGAGGGTCCTTAATGTAACAAAATTCAGGCGAAGTCTATTTTTTTACAGGGAACTCTACCCAAAAGACAACATGTGCAATTATACTACATTGACCACACCGGGTCCATTTACCCATCAAATAATAAAATTTCATTGACCACATGTAATATCCACCATATCATCTCAAAAGAGTAGGCCAAACTATGACACTTACATTCCAAAAGAATTACATTCAAACTTAGCAGCGGAATAAACAAAATACTAGACTATACACGATTGTAAATAAATTCCTTAGTCTAGCACAAAAATAAACTATAGCTCTAGATGTCCACCTCGGGATCTAGGTTCTCCCTCTTGTGGAACCACCCAATTTCCCGGCTCGTCAACGCCGAGATCTTCCTCTAGCATGAAATCTAAACAAAAAACATTATTGGTAGGGGGTGAGCACTAAGCACTGTAGGAAAATCCTCTCAAATCTAACAAGGTTTGGAAAACGTAGAAAATGGTCGGTCTCATTTCACAAATAACATACGTAAATTTTGAAAGAAAACATGACATTTTTAAAGATCTCAAGTTTATACATTAACAATAATTAATTGCAAGAGTAAAACCAATCCCACCATAAATAACCATTCCAAAGAGTAATTATTTTCACAACAATTTTCAAGATAATCATATCCAAAAGATAACGCAATAAACAATAACCACAATGTATCTCAAGTCTGATGTAAGATAATCACATGAATAAACACATAGAGAATATCCTGGAGCACACACACACAATTCCTTGCAAGGATATCAACTTCGGGAAGGGCGCCTACCGATCCATTGTCCCATACTAATGCACCGGCAATAACGAATCCGACCCAGGCATAGTATACTAATCCTCTGACACGGCACCCGTGAGCTAATATTGGTTTGGTCCTCGCAAGGCACCAACCCTACTACGAGTGGTAGTAAAAGTTCAAACCCACACGGAGTATGAACCACACACATCTACCTACTNTTGGTTTGGTCCTCGCAAGGCACCAACCCTACTACGAGTGGTAGTAAAAGTTCAAACCCACACGGAGTATGAACCACACACATCTACCTACTCTACGATACCTGATCAATGGCCACCCATGGTCATCCAAACACTTTCATGAGATACAATCACCAACAATTTCTCAAACACACTCAATTCTATAAATCCCCAATTTTTCACATCCAAATCCACATTTATTTCACAATGGAACAATTTAAGAAAAATTAACAAGAGGTCGTCATAAATACCATTGTGTTGTTCAATACGAAACACTAAAGTTTTGAAATCAAGAATAAAGGAGAAATCAAGAGAAAAACTCACTTCTCTTGAAATCTAGGGTTTTGAATATGAGAAAAGAACTTTTATGGTTACCTAACCATTACATTGTTTAAAACATGCTAACATTTGCAAAAATATCAAGAATCCATGATTTCATAGCATATTAATATGATGTAGAGTCAAAGAAAACATATATGTATAACCCTAGCCTCAAAGTAAGAGAATGGAAGAAAATTCCTACTTGAATCAAATTTCCAAGTAAGAACCCAAGCTCTAGTGACCTCCTTCTTCCCTTTTCTTCCTTCCATAATCTTCTTCTAAGGTTTCAAGAGGTGTGGGGTGAGAGTGGAATGAAAAGAATGGGAGTAAATGGGATGAAAATGGGTTTTTAAACACAGCAGCCCCAATTTTTACTGTTCACTGACTGATTTGGTTTTCTCCAAAATTACGATTTTACCATTAAGAATCTCCAATTTGATCCATATGACTACCCTAAGGTTTTTCGACGTTCCGGATTCATTTTTAATGTTATTTTAACCTAAAAATATTTATTTTTATGAGTTATCTCAAAACTAAAATAAATTTACATTCGAAACACAAAAATTATTATTTTATTCATTCGAACCACTATATGTGCTAAAAGGCTATTCTAAGTTTTTTTTCGGATCTCCCAGGTTCAATGATAATATTATTTTGACCTAAAAAAATTTATATTTTTACTTAGTTACCCTTATCAACCTTAAACACCTCCAAAAATTAAATTTCACCATTAATTTGCCTCCCTAGTATTTATTCATACTAATGAAATCTATAGGGTTCATGCATACCTCATCACCTATATTAGCATTTCAAAAATAATTACTTGCTATATAAAGATAAGAGTGTGGGGGTTTACAATCCACCCCCCTTAAAGAAAGTTTCGTCCTCGAAACTTACCTTAAGTAGATAACAGATGAGGGTACTTCTCTCGCATCTCCAACTCTGGTTCCCAAGTAGCTTCCTCCATGCCATGGTGTTGCCACAAAACCTTCACTAATCTGATGACTTTGTTGAGGAGCACCTTCTCTTTGGTATCAAGAATCTTCATCGGCTGTTCTTCATAGGTGGCTCCGTCTTGAACTTCGATATCCTCCAAATCTACAACATGTGTGGTCTCTGACTGACACTTCCTCAACATCGACACATGAAACACGTCGTGTACTCTGGATAGCTGAGCTGGTAATCGAAGTTGGTACGCCGCTTTGCCCACTGCTTTGATCACTTCAAATGGTCCTATGTACCTTGGAGCTAACTTTCCCTTCTTGCCAAATCGCAGCACTCTCTTCTTGGGTGATACTTTAAGAAACACGTAATCTCCCATCTTGAATACCAAGGGTCTTCATCTTTGATCCACATAGCTTTTCTGTCGACTTTGTGCCGTGCGTAATCTCTCCCGGATGAATTGAATTTTCTCTGTAGTTTCTCGAACAATTTTCGGCCCGAACAAGCTACTCTCGCCAGCTTCCAACCAACAAGTTGGGGACCTACATGGTCTTCCATATAACGCCTCATACGGTGCCATCCCAATACATGCCTAATAGCTGTTGTTGTATGCAAATTCCACCAATGACAAATGATCGCTCCAACCTCCCTTNCACACTCCAAGCCTCGTAGCGAAGCATCGATATACACATCGTATCCTTCCCCACTACTCAGAATAATGAGGACAGGAGAAGTAGTCAACTTCTCCTTCAAGGTGCAAAAAGCTAGTTCACACTCTTGAGTCCACAAGAATTTTTCTCCCTTCTTTGTGAGACNATCTCTATACATTTTGGTTCTACCCGGATGTATGGAGAACTTGGAACGATGGCAGTTGCCCAACACTTCTTCCTGTACTTGGTCATGATCGGGTACACATAGCATTCCTCAAAATCATAACTCATCATCACTTATCGCCCAATCCTCAACAATCTCACTCCTCTCCAACTTACTCAGGATAGCCTCCAACTCGCTGTCTAATCGTTGCAACGCCACAATCCTTTGTCAAAGCATCGATTGAGCTACAAGATTGAATAGGCATGGTCGATCCTCCTGTCTATCCACCCATAGATTAAATTCTTCCAAAGCTTCCATCATCTTTCACCTATTCACCATAAGGGAATTGATTTCACCCTGAGATTTTCTACTCAGTGCATCCGCTACTATATTCGCCTTCCCCGGATGGTAATTGAGTGTGAAATCATAGTCTTCTAAATACTCAATGCACCTTCTTTGCCGAAGATTCAAGTTCTTCTGGGTGAATATGTACTTGAGGCTCTTATAATCAGAAAACACTTGAAATTTCTCTCCGTACAAGTAACACCTCCACAACTTAAGAGCAAAAACCACAGTGGCAAACTCTAAATCATGGGTGGGATAATTCTGTTCATAAACCTTGAGTTGTCTCGAGCCATAGGCAACCACCTTCCCTCCTTGCATTAACACACACTCCAAGCCTCGTAGCGAAGCATCGATATACACATCGTATCCTTCCCCACTACTCAGAATAATGAGGACAGGAGAAGTAGTCAACTTCTCCTTCAAGGTGCAAAAAGCTAGTTCACACTCTTGAGTCCACAAGAATTTTTCTCCCTTCTTTGTGAGACGTGTCATCGGCATTGCTAGCTTTGAGAACCCTTCCACAAACCTGCGGTAGTAGCCTGCTAAGCCCAGGAAACTATGTACTTCGGTCACATTCTTTGGTGGTTCCCACTTCGCCACTGCCTCAATCTTTGCGGGGTCAACAGCTACCCCTTGGTCTGACACAACATGGCCAAGGAATTTTACTTCCTTCATCCAAAACTCAAACTTACTTATCTTCACATATAACTTATGTTCTCTTAATGTCTGTAGTACAATAGAAATATGACGTCCATGTTCCTCGTGAGTCCTAGAATAGATTAGTATGTCATCAACAAACACAATGACAAATTGATCTAGATACGGCCGAAATACCATGTGCATTAAATCCATGAAGGCTGCTGGAGCATTAATCAATCCGAACGGCATCACCGTATACTCAAAATGACCATACCGAGTATGCAAAGCAGTCTTAGGAATATCTTCGTCCTTGATCCGCAATTGATGATACCCTGTGCGAAGATCAATCTTAGAGTAATACTTANTGCAAAGCAGTCTTAGGAATATCTTCGTCCTTGATCCGCAATTGATGATACCCTGTGCGAAGATCAATCTTAGAGTAATAATTAGAACCCCTCAACTGATCAAATAGGTCGTCAATTCGTGGCAAAGGGTATTTGTTCTTCACTGTTACTCGATTCAATCTTCGATAATCTGTGCACAACCGAAGTGTCTCATCATGCTTCTTCACGAAGAGTACCGGGGCTCCCCAAGGTGAAGTGCTCAAACGGATAAACCCAATGATCAAGAGATGATCCAGCTGCTTTCTCAGCTCCTTTAACTCCAAAGGTGTCATCCGATAGGGAACGACGGATATGGGTTCGATTCCTAGGTAGAGATCAATCTTGAACTCAATCTCCCTGTGTGGGGGTAGTCCGGGTAGTTCGTCTCAGAAGACATCTGAAAAATCTGATACTATCAACACCACATCCGTATGAAATTTATCTCGNTGGGTAGTTTGTCTGGGAAGACATCTGAAAAATCTGATACTATCAACACCACATCCGTATGAAATTTATCTCGATCATTTCCCATCAAGCTAGCTAAGAAACTCAAATGGCTCCCCACCTTCGCTTTCAAGAACCTACTACCCGTAGTGGGAAATGGATTGGAGGAATTTTGGTCATTCACAAAACTGAATACTACCCCTCTCGGTAGTTGAAAAGAAATCCGTTTACGGTAACAATCCATTATCGCCCGGAATGTGGATAACAAATTCATCCCAAAGATCACGTCATACCCCTTCATGTCTAAGGCAACCAAATCTACAATCAATTCGTGCTCCCCAATTTGAAGCATGCAACCCCTACACACCCGGCTAGTATCCAATCGTTCTCCTATAGGCATATTAATATACAACGTATGTTCTAGCTTCTCGAAGCCCAATCCCAATTTAATAGCATATGCAGTACGTATAAATGAATAAGTCACACCCGGATCAAATAAAATTCAAGCCCAAGAATTGTAGAGGAGAACAATACCTTCTACCACTGCATTGGAGTCATCTTCCTCTGGTTGGGTAAANTGCAACCCCTACACACCCGGCTAGTATCCAACCGTTCTCCTATAGGCATATTAATATACAACGTATGTTCTAGCTTCTCGAAGCCCAATCCCAATTTAATAGCATATGCAGTACGTATAAATGAATAAGTCACACCCGGATCAAATAAAATTCAAGCCCAAGAATTGTAGAGGAGAACAATACCTTCTACCACTGCATTGGAGTCATCTTCCTCTGGTTGGGTAAAAGCAAATACCCTTCCTTGGTTGGCGCCGCTTGGGGCTAGAGCTTCAAACGGTCTCTGCTATTGTAGTGGCCTTTGTAGCGGTGGCTTGTTTGTATTCACCCGCCCGGTTGCTTGGTTGGTTTTTGTTGAAAGCAATGGACAGTTATCTTTCAAGTGCCCAACACCTCCACATGCAAAGCATCGACGTGGGTTGGTGCCTACTCTCTCTGGTACTCCTCCAGCCCCTCGAGCTGTCTGTGGTCTCTATCCAACTACCTGATCTGGGCGACAGTAGGGTGCCTCTCTCTGTGCTCCACTGCTACTAGCACCCATCCTGATCAGACCTCCCCTCATAAGGTTCTATTATCGCTGATTNTGCCCCTTGAGCTGTCTGTGGTCTCTATCCAACTACCTGATCTGGGCGACAGTAGGGTGCCGCTCTCTGTGCTCCACTGCTACTAGNCCTTGGTTGGTTTTGGTTGAAAGCAATGGACAGTTATCTTTCAAGTGCCCAACACCTCCACATGCAAAGCATCGACGTGGGTTGGTGCCTACTCACTCTGGTACTCCTCCAGCCCCTCGAGCTGTCTGTGGTCTCTATCCAACTACCTGATCTGGGCGACAGTAGGGTGCCTCTCTCTGTGCTCCACTGCTACTAGCACCCATCCTGATCAGACCTCCCCTCATAAGGTTCTGTTATCGCTGATTATCTTCCATATCTCTCTCCACCAACATAGCCCTATCCATAAGATCCCCATAGTCACGGATCCTAAGAGCCACAAGCTTCTCCCTAATGGCCGGCCTCAAGCCTTGCTCAAAACGTTTGGCCCTCCTGGCCTTTGTGGATATTTAATTACGTGGCATATCTGGACAACTCCTCAAACTTTCTCTCATACTCCCCCACCGTCAAACTACCATGTCGAAGAGCGAGGAAATCGGTACTCATCTTGTCTCTAACCTTCTCAGGAAAATATTTGTCTCGGAAGACTTGATTGAACTTCTCCCACGTAAGTGTATCTGTGTTCCTCCATCTTTTTACCAATCCCACCAATGGTCGGCGTCCTCCTCGAACAAATAGGTAGCTAAGCCAACCCCTAAGTCTTCGGTAACTCCCATGCCATCACAAATCTTCTTCACCAGACGGATCCATCTATCCACATCCAAAGGATTGGAGCTCCCTTGGAAGGTAGGTGGGTGTTGCNTCCCACCAATGGTCGGCGTCCTCCTCGAACAAATAGGTAGCTAAGCCAACCCTTAAGTCTTCGGTAACTCCCATGCCATCACAAATCTTCTTCACCAGACGGATCCATCTATCCACATCCAAAGGATTGGAGCTCCCTTGGAAGGTAGGTGGGTGTTGCCTCAGAAATTCCCGAAGAGTTACCATCCTCTGGTTATCGTCCCCATTTCCTGGCACTTGTGCTGGGGGGTGAGCTCCACCATTATGGTTGTTGTTTCAATTATGGTTTTGTACCAAAGTGGTGAGCTCCCTCAAACATTGATATATGCCGCTTATGGCATCGGGAGGTGGTGGTNTGGTTATCGTCCCCATTTCCTGGCACTTGTGCTAGGGGGTGAGCTCCACCATTATGGTTGTTGTTTCAATTATGGTTTTGTACCAAAGTGGTGAGCTCCCTCAAACATTGATATATGCCGCTTATGGCATCGGGAGGTGGTGGTGGTGGTGGTGGATTTGCTTGTCCTCCTCGACCACGCCCACGTCCACGTCCACCGTCCATCCTGCACATCAATTCACAATTTAGTTTCATTGATGTACAAGACATCCTAGTTATCACTTTGATCTAAAGCATAAGGTTCGTATAAAATTAGATCAACAATTTTCTTCAACCTAGTCCTACTTTTCTAGTGGTAATCCATAACCTACAGCTCCCATGTAAGACCTAATTCCTAAGCTCTGATACCAAATCTNAAATCATAAGGTTCGTATAAAATTAGATCAACAATTTTCTTCAACCTAGTCCTACTTTTCTAGTGGTAATCCATAACCTATAGCTCCCATGTAAGACCAAATTCCTAAGCTCTGATACCAAATCTATAACACCCCAAAAATCGGGGGTCCTTAATTTAACAAAATTCGGGCAGAGTCTCTTTTGTACGGGGAGCTCTACCCAAAATACAACTTGTGCAATTTTACTACATTGACCACACCGGGTCTATATATGAATAAATATTGACCACACCGGGTCCATTTACCCATCAAATAATAAAATTTCATTGACCACATGTAATATCCACCATATCATCCCAAAAGAGTAGGCCAAGCTATGACACTTACATTCCAAAAGAATTACACTCAAACTTAGCAGCGGAATAAAGAAAATACTAGACTATAAATGATTGTAAATAAGTTTCTTAGTCTAGCACAAAAATAAACTATAGCTCTAGATGTCCACCTCGGGATCTAGGTTACCCTTTGGTGGAACCTCCCAATTTTTCGGCTCGTCAACGCCGAGATTCTCCTTTAGCACGAAATCTAAAAAAAAAATATTATAGGTAGGGGGTGAGAACTAAGTACTGTAGGAAAATCCTCCCAAACTCTAACAAGGTTTGAAAAACGTAGAAAATGGTNCCTCCTCTAGCACGAAATCTAAAAAAAAAAATATTATAGGTAGGGGGTGAGAACTAAGTACTGTAGGAAAATCCTCCCAAACTCTAACAAGGTTTGAAAAACGTAGNTCTCCTTTAGCACGAAATCTAAAAAAAAAATATTATAGGTAGGGGGTGAGAACTAAGTACTGTAGGAAAATCCTCCCAAACTCTAACAAGGTTTGAAAAACGTAGAAAATGGTCGGTCTCATTTCACAAATAGCATACATAAATTTTGAAAGAAAACATGACATTTTCAAAGATCTCAAGTTTATACATTAACAATAATTAAGTGCAAGAGTAAAACCAATCCCACCATAAATAACCATTCCAAAGAGTAATTATTTTCACGACAATTTTCAAGATAATCATATCCAAAAGATAACGCAATAAACAATAACCACAATGTATCTCAAGTCTGATGTAAGATAATCACATGAATAAACACATAGAGAATATCCTGGAGCACACACACACAATTCCTTGCAAGGATATCAACTTCGGGAAGGGCGCCTACCGATCCATTGTCCCATACTAATGCACCGGCAATAACGAATCCGACCCAGGCATAGTATACTAATCCTCTGACACGGCACCCGTGAGCTAATATTGGTTTGGTCCTCGCAAGGCACCAACCCTACTACGAGTGGTAGTAAAAGTTCAAACCCACACGGAGTATGAACCACACACATCTACCTACTCTACGATACCTGATCAATGGCCACCCATGGTCATCCAAACACCTTCATGAGATACAATCACCAACAATTTCTCAAACACACTCAATTCTATAAATCCCCAATTTTTCACATCCAAATCCACATTTATTTCACAATGGAACAATTTAAGAAAAATTAACAAGAGATCATCATAAATACCATTGTGTTGTTCAATACGAAACACTAAAGTTTTGAAATCAAGAATAAAGGAGAAATCAAGAGAAAAACTCACTTCTCTTGAAATCTAGGGTTTTGAATATGAGAAAAGAACTTTTATGGTTACCTAACCATTACATTGTTTAAAACATGCTAACATTTGCAAAAATATCAAGAATCCATGATTTCATAGCATATTAATATGATGTAGAGTCAAAGAAAACATATATGTATAACCCTAGCCTCAATGTAAGAGAATGGAAGAAAATTCCTACTTGAATCAAATTTCCAAGTAAGAACCCAAGCTCTAGTGACCTCCTTCTTCCCTTTTCTTCCTTCCATAATCTTCTTCTAAGGTTTCAAGAGGTGTGGGGTGAGAGTGGAATGAAAAGAATGGGAGTAAATGGGATGAAAATGGGTTTTTAAACACAGCAGCCCCGATTTTTACTGTTCACCGACTGATTTGGTTTTCTCCAAAATTACGATTTTACCATTAAGAATCTCCAATTTGATCTATATGATTACCCTAAGGTTTTTCGACGTTCCGGATTCATTTTTAATGTTATTTTAACCTAAAAATATTTATTTTTATGAGTTATCTCAAAACTAAAATAAATTTACACTCGAAAGACGAAAATTAATATTTTAGTCCTTCGAACCAGTATATGTGCTAAAAGGTTATTCCAAGTTTTTTTCGGATCTCCCAGGTTCAATGATAATATTATTTTGACCTAAAAAAATTTATATTTTTACTTAGTTACCCTTATCAACCTTAAACTCCTCCAAAAATTAAATTTCACCATTAATTTGCCTCCCTAGTATTTATTCATACTATTGAAATCTATAGGGTTCATGCATACCTCATCACCTATATTAGCATTTTAAAAATAATTACTTGCTATATAAAGATAAGAGTGTGGGAGTTTACAAATCTTTCCCAGGAGAGGTATACCCACCCTCAGCCTCGAACTTACGTGAACAATAGTAGTTGCCCTCACAAACAACTAACCACTGCAAGTGTTAGGAAACCATCTCACCCCCACTGGGATAGACTAACCTCTAACACTCTATGGTAGTGCTCGCATGCAATTCAAGTCCATCACAACAATCATACAAGAGACACAATACCAACAATTTCCACAAATAACACACAATTCCATAAATCCCAAATTTTACATGTAGTATTTCAATAGAGCAAGGGAAGAAAATGCAAGAGATCATCATCAATATCATTTTAGTACTCAAATCAAATCAATAAAGTTTTCTAAGTCAAGAACAAAGGAGGAATCAAGAAGAAAGTCCATCTCTTTTGAAAACTAGGGTTTTATATTAAGAAAAATAAGATTTCATGGGTATTCAACCCTAACTTGTGTAAAACATAGTAATAATTGCAAGAAGACCAAGAAAAGATAATTTAATAGCAAATATATAAGATTTAGAGTCAAATAATACATATATATTAGCCCTAGCATCAATGGACAAGAATGGAAGAAAACCCCCTACCTTCTTCTTCCTTGGTTTTTGTGTGAAGAACTTGAGATTTGATCTTTCCCCAAGTTGAATCCGCTCTTAATCTCTTATTTNGATTTAATAGAAAATATATAAGATTTAGAGTCAAATAATACATATATATTAGCCCTAGCATCAATGGANAATTTAATAGCAAATATATAAGATTTAGAGTCAAATAATACATATATATTAGCCCTAGCATCAATGGACAAGAATGGAAGAAAACCCCCTACCTTCTTCTTCCTTGGTTTTTGTGTGAAGAACTTGAGATTTGATCTTTCCCCAAGTTGAATCCGCTCTTAATCTCTTATTTTTCTCCTCCTTTCTTCCTCTCTAGGACTTTCTAGGGTTATAAGTGTTGAAATGGGGCTAAGGGAGGCGTCATTATGTATTTATAGGGTGAACACTGGACCCCAGATCGCGACTTAAAATTTATGGAACTTACAGAGCGTACCGGTACACAGTACCGGTATGGTAAACTCTCTAGACATTAGCGTACTGGTACGTTATACTGGTATGGTAACTCTCTAGACAGTAGTGTACCGGTAGGCTATACCGGTATGGTAACTTCTGGGAGTACCGGTACTGGTACTGGTACGGTCTGTTCAGTTTTACCTGTTACCTTTGTATTTCATTTTCAATCCATTCCAAGTTCTTCCAAAACCAACCCAAACTTATACAACATACATTTGTACATCAAACATAGTTGGTACAAGTTCTATTGCAAACGGTTTCATATAGTTACAAGCCAAAACGAAGTTTAAACTAAATATTTACTCGATTCTATACTATTAACTCTTTTATCTCTACTCTTACAATCTACTTAGTTCATGCATACTCCATTACTTAAATTAGTATTTCAAAAATATAATGACGTGCTATATAAAGATAAGAGTGTGAGGATTTACAATATTACACCAGGATCGGTCTCGCATTCCAACGACCAGTCTTAATTCATCCCTAAGTAAATTACACTTACACCCCTAAAGTATAACAATATTTTTATTTTGTTCCCTATATTTCACCTTCAAGTAATTTTTTGTGTTAATTTAGTGTTAATTTGTATATAAATTGGATGTAATTGAATGTTAAGTTGATGAATTAAATGTTTATTAGATGAAATTGAATGTTGATTTGAAGAATTGAATGTTAATTTGTTATTTATTTGAAAAATTAAATGTTTGTTGGATGAAATTGCATGTTACTTTGGTGTTAATTTGTTAAATTGAATCTTTATTAGAAGATTTTTGATGTTAATTTTATGAATTGAATGTTAATTGAACGAATTTGAATATAAATTGGATGAGACTGAAGGTTATGTTGATGAATTAAATGCTTATTAGTTGAATTTTAATGTTATTTTAATAAATTAAATGTTTATTAGGTAAAATTAAATGTTGATTTGAAGAATTGAATGTTAATTTGATGTAAATTTGAGGAAATGAGTACNTTATGTTGATGAATTAAATGCTTATTAGTTGAATTTTAATGTTATTTTAATAAATTAAATGTTTATTAGGTAAAATTAAATGTTGATTTGAAGAATTGAATGTTAATTTGTTATTTATTTGAAAAATTAAATGTTTGTTGGATGAAATTGCATGTTACTTTGGTGTTAATTTGTTAAATTGAATCTTTATTAGAAGATTTTTGATGTTAATTTTATGAATTGAATGTTAATTGAACGAATTTGAATATAAATTGGATGAGACTGAAGGTTATGTTGATGAATTAAATGTTTATTAGTTGAATTTTAATGTTATTTTAATAAATTAAATGTTTATTAGGTAAAATTAAATGTTGATTTGAAGAAATGAATGTTAATTTGATGTAAATTTGAGGAAATGAGTATTAATTGGATGAAATTGCATGTTGATTTGATAAATTAAATATTTATTGAATGATTTTGGATGTTAATTAACATTCAATCTCATATAATTAAGATTCAATTCATCAAATTAACACCAAATGAATATTCAATTCATTCAATTTATATTCAAATTCATTCAATCATTTATTGGATGATTTTGGATTTTGAAAGTCGTCTCGGACTATTTAAACACAAAATTGAATATTTTAGGGATAAAATTGATAAATTAATGTTTTAGGAACCATAAATATCTATAACTTTAAGGATAAAAGTGTAATTAAATTTTTTTTATATTACGACCGGTCCTAGGAAGTGACGATCGGTCGTAGCTTAGAAATGAAGACTTACACTTTCATCCCTAAAATTATACATATATATTAATCTGGTCCTTAAAATATTAATTTTTTAATTTAACACTTAAAATATTTAATTTTGTGTTCAAATAGTCCCAGATAAACATTTAACATGCAAAATCATCGAATAAAATAATCCAATTAATATTCAACTCATTAAATTTACATTAGATTAACATTCAACTCTTCAAATCAAATTCAAATTTATCTANGAATAAAATAATCCAATTAATATTCAACTCATTAAATTTACATTAGATTAACATTCAACTCTTCAAATCAAATTCAAATTTATCTAATAAACATTTAATTCATCAAATTAACATTCAAATTCAACAAATTACCATTCAAATCATCCAATTTATATTCAAATTCATTCAATTAACACTCAATTAATCTAACTAACATTCATTTATCAAATTAACACTAACTTAATTTTTAATTCATCAAATTATTTGGTAAGTTATATGGTTACAGGTGGGTAACGTTGGTGTTACAATTTTTTTTCAAGTTGGATTACAACTTTTATGAATTGAGTTTCTTGGGGTATGTTATTTTTTTTGGCACTGTGTTTCGTATGTTACAATTTTTTGGGTTGGGTTAAAATATTTTGGGATTGTGGTCCAACCTTTTGGAGTGGGGTTTCTGTGACACCCCAAAATTCGGGGGTTCGTTGATTAACCATCAAACCGCGGAATGTTCGTGGATATCGAGTAACTNAACCTTTTGGAGTGGGGTTTCTGTGACACCCCAAAATTCGGGGGTTCGTTGATTACCCATCAACCCGCGGAATGTTCGTGGATATCGAGTAACTCGATATCTCAACGTTGTACCCCATTTACCCGGGTCCATCCTTTACTAAATATTTGGGCAGAGTCTCCTTTGTAAGGGAAACTGTACTCAAAACACAACCTGTAAATTATATAATAACAAGACCCATCCGATGTCCAATATTCAACAATGACCACACCGAGTCCATTTATAAGTAAACATTGGCCACATCGGGTCCTATTATCCATTCTCATACAAACATGCAAGACTATATTAAAACGGTCCATATAGACTTTATTATAATTATTTTACACATTACATGCCAAAATTTAATTACAAGTCAAATTTTACAAAAGAAATGGATTGGAAGCCACAAGTCGGCTTTTCTTCCTCCTTAAGTGCCTGAGTGAGTGCCGTCCCTCGGCATATGACCCGTACCTAAAATATTTCCCGTATAGGGTGAGCCAACGCCCAGTAGAGTATATCCTACAAGGGCTACTCCCCACCTAAGTGCACATGCAATGTTCACATTTGACAGTTCATATTCACATCAACATTCCGAGTAAGAATATGCAACTCTATATTGGAATTCATCATGCCATGCAACGAAATGAGATGGAACTCACTCATGCAACTTTAACTCGAGTCCTCACCGACTCCCACAACACAATGCAACACATATGTGTAAAACAACGTCTTTAATGAAACACATCCAAAGATCATTTTGAAATCAACCATATGTCATAAAACCATTTCATTCTTGGATGTTTCCCATCAAATGAATAATTTATATATCAAAATCATGTGCCTTTACTGGGTATCGGATTCAGGAATCGCACCTCCGGCTCCGTATGCAATTACACCTTTCTGGAATTTCACCGCCGGTAAGTGTATGAACCAAGTGGCCGGGTTTTTCACTCGAGAGAGTGCCTAGCCCTACTTGCTATACCCGACACAAGTTTTCTT
>CAUOFW020000881.1:389630-414662 GCA_963454935.2 Ilex paraguariensis
AAGTTATGTTCTAAACATATAGATACCAAATTTGTCACAATGTCAATATAACACACACATGCATATATATTGACACTTTTTCATAAAAAAATTCCAAGCATGTTATCATTATCTTTATGTCAACAACACACTTAATCACAAAGGCAAATTATAACACACAACAACACATGTACTAGCCCGCATAACAACCCACAAAACAGCCCCTAATCGGAGCACAAAATAGTCTGTAAAGTGGCCCTAAAACAGTCCATAAAATGGTCTTAAAACAGTCCATGAATGGCCTAACAATTGGCCATGGAATGACCCTAAAAACAGTCCATGAATGTCCTAAAAATAGTCACTATTTCAGTCCATATTAGGCCATAAAAACAGCCCTTAGCAGGCCATAAAAACAGTCCGTAAACTGCCCCATAACTGTCCCAAAAACAACCCACATATAAACCAATTTCACCCATTAAAACATGTCCAAAAATAGTCCATTTGGACAGCCCATAAACAGCCATAAGACATCCATATTTTAGCCACAAAACAACCACATAACCGTCATATTTCAGCCACAAAAAACAGCCCCTTAAGGTAGGAGTAAAACCAAAGTAGGAAGAACCCTACCTCAATATAAGTGTAGAATGAAATACTAGAACCTTCAAGAACACCCCCAAAGCTCAAGATTTTGATTTCTCCAAAATCTCGCCTTTTGATCTTCGGTGAAAATCTTCGTTCTTAGTACCCACGCGTAGCTCTTGTCGCGTAGATCAACTGTGATTCTTGGCTTGAGCGATTCCGACTAACGGATCTTCTTGAATTGTAGAGACAAAATTGGATTTTTCCCTTTTTTTTTTTCTCTTTCTCTTCAATGTCTGAAACCAGATGAATATCAAAGATTTTTTCTGTTGAAATATCTGATTTTTTGCTCTATTTATAATTTTCAAGGCTTGGCCCGAGTCGCGCCATGTGTCCCCTTTTGTTCGGGTTCGTTTTCACCTCGAATCGAATAAATTTTATACCGATTTAAGCTCAAAATATTTTATATAAAATTTATTTAAAATATTTTCTAACTTTCAAAATTTTTATAAAAATTTTGTTTTTGGGGGTCATCGGACGCCTGTCGCCTCAAAAAACGTGAAAAATTCGACTATCTTGAAATTTGACGAAAATTGATAGGGCAGCTAGATTTCGTGATGTGAATCCAACGGTGAGGTCCGTTGTCCCATCCGAGCTCTATAAAAATATGTATTTTAAATACGCATTAGGATGACAAATTTCCATTTTTCGCTTTTTTAGAAAAAAAAATTCAAATTTTTCTCGGGTTTCACAGTTTCAACTTCTTCGATGGAGTTCTAACTTTTTGGAGATGATTACAACTTTAATGGTGTGGGTTACAACTTTTCTGGAGTGGGTTATAACTTTTATGGATTGAGTTTCAACCTTTAGGGTATGTTAGGGTTTCAAACTTTTTGGGGGTATGTTACAATTATTAGGATTGAATTATAATCTTTTTTAGGTCTTTCGGTTATTACACTTACACTCCTTAAATATAAAAATATTTATTTGTCCAGTTATTTATTTATTCACTTATTTTGGACATATGTGGTCCACAATAACCTTATCTCTCTACTCCATTCCCGCTTTTTTTTTTTGTCATTCTCGCCTTTTTCTTCTTTTCCAGCCCAAATCACTTCTCTTACCTTCTATCCATCCCTTTATTGATACATATAACTTGTTTGAGGATAAAATTCAATTCAATTCATTAAAGTAACATTCAATTTCATCAAATTAATATTTAATTCATCAAATTAATACCACTTGTACAGTCTAATTCACCAATTAATATTCAATTCATCAAATTAACACTAAATCGACATTCAATTCATCAAATTAACATTCAATTTATCAAAATTAACATCCAAAATCATCCAATAAAATTCAATTTATCAAATCAACACTAAAGTAATATGAAAATTAATCAAATAAACATTTAACTCATTAACTCAACACTAAATTAACATTACATTTTATCTAATAAACATTCAATTAATAAAATTAACATTTAAATTCAACTATTGACATTAAATTCATCCAATACATATTCATTCGTCAAATTAACACCAAATTTATGTTCAATTGATGAAATCAATACCAAATATATATTCAATTCATACAATTTATATTAATTTGGTGTTAGTTTGATGAATTGAATGTTAATTTGGTATTGATCTGATGAATTGAATGTTTATTATACGAAAATAAAATGTTAATTTGTTGAATTGAATGTTAATTTTGTGTTGATTTGATGAATTAAATATTTATTCAATGAATTTTTTTATATTACATTGGTGTTTGTTTGATCAATTGAATTTTTATTAGATGATTTTGGATGTTAATTTGATGAATTGAGTGTAAATTGGATGAATTTGAATATATATTAGATGAATTGAATGTTAATTTAGTGTTAATTTGATAAATTAAAATTTAGTGTTGATTTGAAGAATTGAAAGTTAATTTGATGGATTGAATGTTAAATAGTTAATTTAAATGTTCATTTAATGAATTGAATGTTTATTATTCGAAATGAAATGTTAATTTGTTAAATTGAATGTTAATTTGGTGTTGATTTGATGAATTAAATCTTTATTAGATGATTTTTTATTTTAATTTGATGAATTGAATGTTAATTTAATGAATTAAGTATTAATTGGATGAATTGAATTTTAATTTGGTGTTAATATGATAAATTTAATGTTTATTTGATAAAATAGGATTTTTATTTGATATAAATTTGATGAATTGAATATTAAATTTTATTAGATGAATTGAATGTTAATTTGTTGAATTGAATATTAATTTAGTATTGATTTGATGAATTTAATGTTTATTGGATGAAATTTGATGTTGATTAGTTAAATTGAACCTTTATTGGATGATTTTCGATACTAATTTGAAGAATTGAGTGTTAATTTAATGAATTTGAATATAAATTCGACAAATTGATTGTTAATTTAGTGTTAATTTTATGAATTGAATATTAATTGGATGTGATTGAATGTTAAGTTGAAGAATTAAATATTTATTAGATGAAATTGAATGTTGATTTAAAGAATTGAATGTTAATTTGTTATTTATATAATGTTTATTGGATGAAATTGCATGTTACTTTGGTGTTAATTTGTTAAATTGAATCTTTTTTGGAGGATTTGCAATTTTAATTTTATGAATTGAATGTTAATTAAATGAATTTGAATATAAATTGGATGAGATTGAATGTNCTTTTTTTTCTCTTTCTCTTCAATGTCTGAAACCAGATGAATATCAAAGATTTTTTCTGTTGAAATATCTGATTTTTAGCTCTATTTATAATTTTCAAGGCTTGGCCAGAGTCGCGCCATGTGTCCCCTTTTGTCCGGGTTCGTTTTCACCCCGAATCGAATAAATTTTATACCGATTTAAGCTCAAAATATTTTATATAAAATTTATTTAAAATATTTTCTAACTTTCAAAATTTTTATAAAAATTTTGTTTTTGGGGGTCATCGGACGCCTGTCGCCTCAAAAAACGTGAAAAATTCGACTATCTTGAAATTTGACGAAAATTGATAGGGCAGCTAGATTTCGTGATGTGAATCCAACGGTGAGGTCCGTTGTCCCATCCGAGCTCTATAAAAATATGTATTTTAAATACGCATTAGGATGACAAATTTCCATTTTTCGCTTTTTTAGAAAAAAAAATTCAAATTTTTCTCGGGTTTCACAGTTTCAACTTCTTCGATGGAGTTCTAACTTTTTGGAGATGATTACAACTTTAATGGTGTGGGTTACAACTTTTCTGGAGTGGGTTATAACTTTTATGGATTGAGTTTCAACCTTTAGGGTATGTTAGGGTTTCAAACTTTTTGGGGGTATGTTACAATTATTAGGATTGAATTATAATCTTTTTTAGGTCTTTCGGTTATTACACTTACACTCCTTAAATATAAAAATATTTATTTGTCCAGTTATTTATTTATTCACTTATTTTGGACATATGTGGTCCACAATAACCTTATCTCTCTACTCCATTCCCGCTTTTTTTTTTGTCATTCCCGCCTTTTTCTTCTTTTCCAGCCCAAATCACTTCTCTTACCTTCCATCCATCCCTTTATTGATACATATAACTTGTTTGAGGATAAACTTCAATTCAATTCATTAAAGTAACATTCAATTTCATCAAATTAATATTTAATTCATCAAATTAATACCACTTGTACAGTCTAATTCACCAATTAATATTCAATTCATCAAATTAACACTAAATCAACATTCAATTCATCAAATTAACATTCAATTTATCAAAATTAACATCCAAAATCATCCAATAAAATTCAATTTATCAAATCAACACTAAAGTAATATGAAAATTAATCAAATAAACATTTAACTCATTAACTCAACACTAAATTAACATTACATTTTATCTAATAAACATTCAATTAATAAAATTAACATTTAAATTCAACTATTGACATTAAATTCATCCAATACATATTCATTCGTCAAATTAACACCAAATTTATGTTCAATTGATGAAATCAATACCAAATATATATTCAATTCATACAATTTATATTAATTTGGTGTTAGTTTGATGAATTGAATGTTAATTTGGTATTGATCTGATGAATTGAATGTTTATTATACGAAAATAAAATGTTAATTTGTTGAATTGAATGTTAATTTTGTGTTGATTTGATGAATTAAATATTTATTCAATGAATTTTTTTATATTACATTGGTGTTTGTTTGATCAATTGAATTTTTATTAGATGATTTTGGATGTTAATTTGATGAATTGAGTGTAAATTGGATGAATTTGAATATATATTAGATGAATTGAATGTTAATTTAGTGTTAATTTGATAAATTAAAATTTAGTGTTGATTTGAAGAATTGAAAGTTAATTTGATGGATTGAATGTTAAATAGTTAATTTAAATGTTCATTTAATGAATTGAATGTTTATTATTCGAAATGAAATGTTAATTTGTTAAATTGAATGTTAATTTGGTGTTGATTTGATGAATTAAATCTTTATTAGATGATTTTTTATTTTAATTTGATGAATTGAATGTTAATTTAATGAATTAAGTATTAATTGGATGAATTGAATTTTAATTTGGTGTTAATATGATAAATTTAATGTTTATTTGATAAAATAGGATTTTTATTTGATATAAATTTGATGAATTGAATATTAAATTTTATTAGATGAATTGAATGTTAATTTGTTGAATTGAATATTAATTTAGTATTGATTTGATGAATTTAATGTTTATTGGATGAAATTTGATGTTGATTAGTTAAATTGAACCTTTATTGGATGATTTTCGATACTAATTTGAAGAATTGAGTGTTAATTTAATGAATTTGAATATAAATTCGACAAATTGATTGTTAATTTAGTGTTAATTTTATGAATTGAATATTAATTGGATGTGATTGAATGTTAAGTTGAAGAATTAAATATTTATTAGATGAAATTGAATGTTGATTTAAAGAATTGAATGTTAATTTGTTATTTATATAATGTTTATTGGATGAAATTGCATGTTACTTTGGTGTTAATTTGTTAAATTGAATCTTTTTTGGAGGATTTGCAATTTTAATTTTATGAATTGAATGTTAATTAAATGAATTTGAATATAAATTGGATGAGATTGAATGTTATGTAAAAGAATTAAATGTTTATTAGTTTAATTGTCATGCTAATTTAATGAATTAAATGTTTATGAGGTAAAATTAAATGTTGATTTAAAGAATTGAATGTTAATTTGGTGTAAATTTGATGAATTGAATATTAATTAGATGAAATTGGAAAATAATTTAAGAAAAATTAAAATAAAATTAATTTGAACTTGAACCGGGACGAAATTTAATCGCTTCGGGACGAAAACGGACCTGGGGAAAAGAAGACCGTGTGGTGCGTTGTGGGCCAAGTATTCTAAGAGTATAAATAGGCGAAAAAATCAGATTTTCCCCTCATTCTTTAGCCGGCCATAAACGTTCAGAGAAAGAGAGGAAAAGTGAGGAAAAAAAAAACTCTACCATCTCTCTACGATCTACAAGGCTACGGTGCTTAAATCTATTTGGGGCAAGAACAAAAGACATTCTCCTCGCTGAGGGCTACGCAACCACACCAAAAACGATGGGTTTCACCAATGGTTGAAAAATGAGATTTTGGAAATGTGAAGATTCAAGATTGTTTCTGGTTCTAGGAGCTTCACAACGTCGGTTTACGTTTCAAGAGGTAAGGTTCCTTCCTACTTGGGTTATTTTACAACCTAGGGTGTTATATGTAATGGGTAGATGGATAGTTATATATACCACTTGTATATGGTTGTGAAATGGATAGAGTTGGGTGATTGATGAATTGGGTATGTGAATTTGACCTAAATTAAGTGAAATTCCTAGATTGAAATTTGTGGGTCGCAATTATTGTGTAATTCTATGAAAAATGGGTGTTATGTGGGCATGCTATATGTTTTATATCATGCTTTGTGAATGAGTTGGAAATTCTTGAGTGATAACATGAATTGTTGCTTTGATGGTGTTTGCCAAATGCCTATGTGTAAATCAAGTTGTTATGTCATAATGAAGCATAACATGCTTCGAAAAATGTGTTAAAAAAATGTTAATATGTGCTAATTGAGGTATTGACATTGTGATGATTTATGTAATTTATATGCTTATGATATGAATTTTCATGGAACATGTAGACATGGGGTTTAAAATTGCTCATATGACATTCATTACATGTGGGCATGATGTTGGAATAGCAATGATGCATTACATTGCATATGCACATAGACATCGCATTTTATTGGTTTGGATGCATGGTTGGCATCAAACACCACGTAGGTGGATGATGTGTGGGCTCAGGAAAGTTGGATTGAATGTTCGACTGAGTCGCACAGTTGCATGAAAAAGACTTAGGTCGGGGTAGCAAGAAGGGTTAGACTATCCGTCGAGTGAGAGACCCGATATTTGGATACGCACTTTCGTTGGTATAAGAGCCCATAAAGTGTGTCGGTGTACACGAAACTGTTGGTGGAAGTCCATGAATTCCGTGTCGATTGGGTGACTGTTGGTGTAAGTCCATAAATACTCACTCCAAGAAAGACCCTGAGATTTTAGTTAGCCATTGGGTGTGTAACACAAATGGCGGGGGCTTGGAGAGCCTGGTTTTGATACTCACTGCATAGCATGGGGTGAAGGTAGATAACCGGAGCTAGAAAAGCTCGGTGTTAATATACATTGGCGTGGCATGTGTTGTGGAGCCGGGAAGGGCTCGGGTAAATTGCATGAATGTGCATCATCTTATTTCATGGCATGGTATGTTAGATTTTAACCTTGATTTGCTTAAGTGTTGGTTGGAATGATTGTTGTTGTTAAATGTTACATGTGAACATTGCATATGCATTTAGGTTGGGGATTAGTCCTTGTAGGAAATACTCTACTGGGCGTTGGCTCACCCTATACAGGAAACATTTCAGGTACGGGGCATGTTCCGGTGGATGACACACATTCGGGGCCTCAAAGGTGAAGAAGAGCTGGGTTGTGGCTCTTGAACCGAGTTTATGTAAAACTTTAGGTTTAAATTCCATTTTGGCATGTAAATATTATGGAATGGGTTGTAATACACTTGGGTGAATCATGTATAATGTAGAAAATATCTTTATACATGTTTGGGATGGACTTGGAAAGGTTTTGAGTGGATTGGAAATGAAAAATTGTTGAAACAAACAATTCTGGGCAAAACCTTCTGGAAGGTCGCAATAAAATCTTCCGGAAGGTTTGGACAGACAAGAAAAATTGTTGGCCAGTGGGTGAAACCTTCCGGAAGGTCCATTCTAACCTTTTGGAAGGTCTTTGCATCTTTCTAAAATGAGGAAATCCAGTGTGTGACTTCTTTCGGAAGGTTTAACACACCTTACGGAAGGTCGACACTTCTATCTTCAAGATGGGGTTCCAGTATGCTATCTTCCAGTAGGTTGAGGGAATCTTCCGGAAGGTTTTCCAAAAACTTGAAATTTTAAGAATCCATTGTCATGCGTTTGGGTTAAGTGTTCTTTAGTTCCAATGACACAAATGGACCTTAAATGAGATACATTGGGGTATGTTGGACCTCGATGGGATTAAATAAATTAAAGAAAACACAGATCCACGTATGGGTTGTAAATCTTGGTTACAGGGATGTGATAGACGTGATGTCGGGTTATGCGATAACCACAGGTACTTCCGTGCGTTGACGAGTGGTCAACGGGACCCCCGGTTATAGGGGCATCACAGTAACGTTCAATCTCATCCAATTTATAATCAAATTCATCAATTAACATTCAATTCATAAAATTAACATCGAATATCCTCCAATAAAAATTCAGTTTAACAAATTAACACTAAAGTAACATGCAATTTCATCAAATAAACATTTAATTTTTCAAATAAATAACAAATTAACATTCAATTCTTCAAATCAACATTCAATTTCATCTAATAAACATTTAATTTATCAACTTAACATTCAATCACATCCAATTAATATTCAATTCATCAAATTAATGCAAAATTAACATTCAATTCATCTAATTTATGTTATTTTTTGATCATCATCTAATTTATATTCAAAGTCATTAAATTAGCACTCAATTTATCAAATTAGCTTCGAAAATCATCCAATAAATGTTCAATTTAACAAACCAACATCAAGGTAACATACAATTTCATTCAATAAACATTTAATTCATCAAATCAATACCAAATTAATATTCAATTCAACAAATTAATATTTGATATTCAATTCATCATATTAACACCAAATTTTAAACCAAACATATACTTTTGTATGGTAAAAGGGAGAAGAGATGTACGGTAAAAGAGATGGAGGGAAGGCAATAGAAGTGAAAAATGGTTTGGGCGGGAAAGTGGGTGGAGGGAGAAGATAAAGTTCTTGTGATTTGTGGAGCACAATATAAACTTGAAAATAAAAAAATAATATATTATAATTTGTGGGGTGTAAGTGTAATTTACAACTAGAAGAATTAAGACCGGTCGAAGGAATGGACGACCGATCGAGGGTTAATATCACACTTTTATCCCTTAAATAATCAAAAAATTCCTATTGCAGTCAAAAAAAATTCAATATTTTTTATATAGTACTATTTTTAAATAGTTCTATTTTTTATTAACGACAAATAAATAATGAATAAAATCAAATAATTAAAAGAATTGTAAATAATGCTTCTAANAGTCGAAGGAATGGACGACCGATCGAGGGTTAATATCACACTTTTATCCCTTAAATAATCAAAAAATTCCTACTGCAGTTAAAAAAAAATTCAATATTTTTTATATAGTACTATTTTTAAATAGTTCTATTTTTTATTAACAACAAATAAATAATGAATAAAATCAAATAATTAAAAGAATTGTAAATAATGCTTCTAACTATTTGGGTAGGGGTATAACTTTTTTGGATTGGGTTCCAATTTTTGGAGAGACTCGGATTAGCTAGATTACAACTGTTTTGGTGAGATTTCAACTATTTTGAATTGTGTCATAAGTTTTTGGGATGAGCTTTAATTGTTTAGGATTGGATTATATTTTTTTGGGGTGGTTCTAACTTTTGGGATAGAGGTTCCAACTCTTTGGGGGAGGGGTTCCAACTTTTTTGGGTAGAGGTTCCAACTCTTGTGGGGAGGGGATCCAACTTTTTTGGATAGGGGTTCCAACCTTTTGGGCAGAGGTTCCAACTTTTGGGGGGAAGGGGTTCCAAATTTTTTGGGTAAGGGTTCCAATTTTTTTGGGTAGAGGTTCCAACTTTTTGGGAGAAGGGTCTCAACTTTTTTGGATAGAGGTTCCAACTTTTTTTGTTAGGGGTTCCAACCTTTTGGGTAGAGGTTCTAATTCTTGGGGGAGGGGTTCCAACTTTTTTGGGTAGGGGTTCCAACCTTTCGGATAGAGGTTTCAACTATTGGGGGAGGGGTTCCAACTTTTTTGGGTTGAATTCTAATTTTTTTGGTACGAGTTATGGCTACTTTTATCGTTTAACACTATATCGGTGAAACCGGTTTTAATGAGCCACGTGTAACACAGATAGGTGAACTTACTTTTCGGTATGGTACCGAAAAGCAAGTTGGCTGTATAGTAGTGTTTCCCACCACTCCTTGTTCTGACGTGCCTGGCCAGTGAGTTCAAGCTTTTCAGACACACCTTGCATGTTTGGACATGTATCTTTAAAACGGTCAAGTCTGTGAAGAGTTAAATGACGCGATGTATTGGGGCTCAACATCCTTCTAGACATGCCTTAGATTTTATGAAAAAGGCAGCCATCTTCTTGCTTGCTCACTCTGAAGAAAAATTCCTCCAAACCGCCATTGTTGAGTTCTCAAGGTCTAAAACTCAAGTTGTTTTCCCTCCAAAAGTGTTCGAATCTTCTTCAAATCTCTCTAAAAGCTTTCCTAGACTCTAGATTTCACATCTACTCCACCTGAAACTCAATTTTTGCCCAAGTGAAACTCAATTTTTGCCCAAGAGGAAGCAACTAGGTAGCGAGGGTTGGACATATTGTTTGAAACGAGCTTGGGATATGTATTGATGAGTATGGGGTAAGGCATCACTTCGANCCTGAAACTCAATTTTTGCCCAAGAGGAAGCAACTAGGTAGCGAGGGTTGGACATAATGTTTGAAACGAGCTTGGGATATGTATTGATGAGTATGGGGTAAGGCATCACTTCGACCACACTCGTTTCCCTACGATAGAGGCCAACCAACAGTTTATCCATTATTTTTCTACTTGACCTATTGTGATGAAGCAATGTGTAGTTTGGGATGATTTTTTGGGATATTGTATTGAGGAGATAGTTATGTCTAAAGGATGGGGTGATTCTTGAAGATGGGTGAAACTTAGGAAAATTTGAACTTTTCTTAGAAAGGGTAGAATGGTAATTTGTCATCCTAATGCGTATTTAAAATACTAATGTTCTAGACCTCGGATGAGGAAACGGAGTTCGTCATTGGATTCGTATCGCAAAATCTAGTCACCCTGTCAAATTTTGTCAAATTTTGAGATAGTCGAATTTTTGCACATTGTTCGAGGCAACTACGAGGCGAATGACATTTTAAAGGTCCCCAAAAATGAATTTTTTTAAATTAAGTTAAAGTTNTTAGGAAAATTTGAACTTTTCTTAGAAAGGGCAGAATGGTAATTTGTCATCCTAATGCGTATTTAAAATACTAATGTTCTAGACCTCGGATGAGGAAACGGAGTTCGTCATTGGATTCGTATCGCAAAATCTAGTCACCCTGTCAAATTTTGAGATAGTCGAATTTTTGCACATTGTTCGAGGCAACTACGAGGCGAATGACATTTTAAAGGTCCCCAAAAATGAATTTTTTTAAATTAAGTTAAAGTTCCAATAAAATTAATTTGAACTAAATTTGAGGTATAACGAATCGTTTCGGGACGAAAAACGGACCCGAAAGTTGAAAATATGCGGTGCGATGTGGACCACACATTTGGGACTCTAAATATCTACTTAAATTAGATATTTTGGGAAAAAAATCTCTTGTTCTTGACCCTTGGCCGGCCATAGAGAGAAGAGAGTGAAAACAGAGAGAAACAAGAAGTTCTTCAAGCTTCAATCCAAGATTCCCGGAGTTCCGTCGATCGGAATTCGTCGAGCCAAGAATCAAAATTCATCTCCTCGACGAGGGCTACGTGTACGTACCAAGAAAAGTTGATTTCACGAAAAGTCCAAAGAAAAAACTTTAGAGGAATCAAATGTTCTTGGGCTTGTTTTGGTGTTTTTAGAAGTTCCACCACTTCCTACACGCTACAAGAGGTAGGGTTCCCTCCTACCTTGGTTTTATTTTTACCTTAAGTGGGCTTTTAGTGGCTGAAAATGGTTTATATGTGGGCTGTCCAAATGGACTGTTTTTGGACTGTTTTAATGGCTGAAATTGGGTTGTATGTGGGCTGTCCAAATGGACAGTTAAGGGGCTGAATTTTGGACTGTTAAGGGGCTAAATTACGGACTATTTTTAGGCCATGTTATGGACTGTTTTGGTGCTGAAATTGAGGCTATTTTGTTCACTAATTAGGGGCTATTTTTAGGGTTGTATGCGGACTTTTTTTGGGGTTGTTTTAGGGCCTACTTTTGGGCTATTTTAGGGCCTATTTCGGGGCGGTTTAGTGGCTAAATTTTGGCCCACTATGGGCTGATTTTCTTGTGGGCTGTTATGTGCTATATTTTGCCTTTTAAATTAAGTGTGTTTTTGACATAGATTAAGTAATAACATGCTTGTTAATTGTGTTGAATATAAATGTTGACAGATGCTAGTTGATGTTTTGACATTGTGATGAAATTATGGAGATTATTTGCATACGATATAAATCGTCATGGTAGACATTGATATGTAGAAATTGTTCCTTTGGCATGCATTACAATATGAACATTGAATTGACATCACATTCATGGGCATGAGTCATGAGTCATGAGTGTGGGTGTGTGTATGGATGGTTAATCAAACACCATTCTTGGTGATTGATGGGTGGACTCGGGAAAGTTGGGTTGAAAATCCGAATGAGTCATATGGTTGCATGAAAGAAAAAACTTGTGTCGGGTATAGCAAGAAGGGGTAGATTCCCCCCTCGGGTGCAAGACCCGGCGACTTGGTTATACACTCCCCTGTGGTGAAATTCCATAAAAGTGTAGTACGGTGTACGGAACCGGCGGTATAAAATCCAAAATCCGTTGCCCAACAAGACCCAAGATTTTGATTTACAAAGTACTCATACAATGAGTAACACCCATCAATGATTTGGATTTATAATAAAACAACTTTTATTTTCAACGATCATTTGGTGGATTTTTTTCGTCAATTGACGGATTCAGTATACCTTGACATTGCATTGTATCGTGGGAGTCGGTGATGACTTGGGTTTTAAGTGCATGAGTGAGTATCATCTCATTTCATGGCATGACATGATTACATTCCACATTTAATGCATATTCTTGTGTGGAATGATTGTTAAATGTTGTTTGTTGCTTATACACACCACATATGCATCTAAGGTGGGGAGTAGCCTCTGTAGGGCTTATNGGGAATCTCCACTTTGTTTGGTTTTGGAGAGATAGGAAGTTGAACTAGGGGTAGTTGACAAAAAAGTACAAAATCCTAAATTGGATCTCGGTTAGTAGTATGCTTCAATTAGCCTAGAAGAATCATATCTATCCAGATAGGGCTAAATTACTTTAGGTCGTTGGGACTAGATGTACTATTTGTCTGTCTTCTATTATTATATCTGAGATGCAGTGAACTTTGAAGGAAAATACCAAGAGTGCTGCCTTTCCATTTGGGTATTTAGTTACTTGTATTTGATTGGATAAGGGAATTGGGGTGACGGAGGACATGTTGAAGGAGAAGCACCCCATAGTGTTAGACAATATGGCTTTGGTTAAGAGTCGTAGAGCTATGGGTAGAGGTGTAGCTCCAATACCCAATATCCGATGCGGATAAGCCTAGTGAGGAGGAGGAGGCAAATGAACCTATGGATGATGGTAAGGAGAGAGTGGGTCCACTAATGAGAGACCCTGCAGATGGACGTTCGGATAGAGATCTCTTGCTCCAGATTCTAGAGGAGCAGAGACAGATCATGGGTACTCTACAAGAACGTGGTGAGATTCTATGTTGCCTTCAACTTGGACCGCGTGATGGGCAGGTCCGTCTTCTTAGATGACCATTGGTTTTTTTTGCTATTTTGCTATGTTTGTTTTTACTTAGTAGTGTTTAGTTTATGGTTTGAGTCAGGTCAAAGCCCCTAGTCGTAAGTAGCAGAGTCATGGCTTGATTTACTTCGTCTACTTTTGTTTTCAGTTAGAGTCTATAATCAAATCCCATTTTGACTGATATCTATATATAAATATATATATATTATGATTTTATTACAAAAAAAATTGAGTATTGATCTGCCCATTATTTTGGATTATGTGGATATGATTAGGCTAATGGTTAGGTAAAGAGTATTTGATAAAAATATGAACTTGTTTATACTTTACTCAATTATAGAACTCTAGACTAGTCTTTAATATTTTAGATTCTATTCCCAATTGAAACTTAAAAATACCAATACGCATATGACCATGCATGTATTAGACATTAGGAAAAGGTACTTTACCTTGAAACTTAATGCATATAGTGGAGAATGGTATGATGTCCCTTGTGAGTTTAGAGTCATTCATTCTTGGAGTTACATTTACCTTTACTCAACAAAGCAATTTCCTTTAGCTATATTTCTTGAATAGTTTCATTATACTTGTTTTGGTTAATGCTAATATTATGAATGGCTGCTTGATTTTGAGTTATTTGTATAGAAAGTGTGTTACTAAAAACTCTTGGGATATGATATGATTTTAGGCTATGTTTGTTATTATTTGAGCCTTAGCTTTATTTCTTGGACTTTTATTATCCTTAGAAGCCATGATTGGGCCTTTTTGATGAAAATTCATTTGTTAACCCATATATAATAACCAAGCCTAGTATGAGATAAAGCATTGTTTACCCATTGGTTATCCCAAGATTGAGATATATCATGACTATGTAATTGATTACATCTGGTTGGCATTTGTTGAATAGAAAAGGTGAATTTTTGGTACACTTGTGATATTGAAAGTGTTTAACTTGCTGAAAAAATGTTTGTGGTTGTTCAAAAAAAAATAAAAGAAAGAAAAAAACAATGATGAGCATGCAGAAAGGAAGAAAGAAAAACAAAGAAAAGAAAAAAATTGACTACATCTATAAGCAGGTGTTGAAGAAAAAAATCATGTTTGTAAGGAGAATTTTTGAAAGTGTATGTCAAGAAATAGTGGGATACGAAGCTTTCTCGGGGTAATAATTTGCACTCTTGTTTTGCTTCATTTCTTAAACGCATTACCCAAGGCCAAATTACAACCTAAGAAAAAGACCTAGTTAATCTCAACAGTTGTTAGTAATGCATGAATTGTGTGAATGAGGAGGATGATAGTAACTATTTTGTGTATTAAGTGTTGATTTTTGATCACGAGACTGCTAATTTCCTTTCTTTGATAGTGTTCATTGGTTATAATCATATGTGAGGTATAATTTATCTCGCTTTTACAATAATTTTGCTAAAACATGGAAAAACAAGGGAAATTGGACAGTATAATCTGAGTGATTTCATTGCTGAGAGCCTAAGTGAGGGTTGATTCAAAGCTAGCAATGGAAAGTATAGAAGTAATGTATTTTTGATTGATTTTCTAATCATGTAAGGTTGTTTACACACTACACACGAGTTTCAATGGTGATGTAATCTATAAATACAGTTGTACAGTCTGTGGTTTTATGATTTGACTTGATATGCAATTGTTCATATTTTTAACAAGTTCAAAACTATGGGCAAATTAATGGAAGTTTGTAGGTATCTTCACTGGAAACCTTCACGGCACTATACTCGTCCACTAAGGGGAACCTAGATTTTTAAAGGCTTGTTGCATATGCTAAATGCAATTGTGATTCCTACGAAAATGGATTAGTTTTGATAGATTATTTTAGTAGTTTGTTTTAGATTCTTACCATACTAAGGACTAGTAAGGTATAGATTGGGGGTGTGATTCGTAATTAAAAGTATCAATTGTTTACGGATTATTTATGAAGAATTGTTTTGATTCTGAGCTATTAATTGGATAATTCCTTGATTTTATGCTTTGATTGGTTTTTAGTGTTTGGTGATTTTATCAGGTAATACATGTGAATTGAGATGAATTAAAGAACTTGGTAAAGTGACCAAACGATTGGAAAATACCAGAAAATCAAGGGTCAAAGTGCAATTATGGAAGAAGTCAAGAGTCAATGTGTAAAATCCAGAAAATTTGAACATTTTATGAAAAAGGGTAAAACGGTAATTTACCACTATAGTGCGAGTTGAAAACCCGTATTTCTCTAGAGCTCGGATAACGAAACGGATCTCACCGTTGGATTCGTCTCGTAAAATCTAGTTACCCAGATAATTTTTGTCAAATTTCAAAATAATCAGATTTTTTATGTTTTTTGAGGCAACGAGTGTCGGGTGACCTTAAAAACGCCCAAAAAATAAAAAAATTCTAAAATTTTATTATAATTGAATGAAAGTTCATATAAAATATTTTGAACTTGATTCGGAGCGAAATTTAATCGTTTCAAGGCGAAAATGGACCCGAGAAATGGGGAGTGCATGGCGCGACGTGGGCCAAGCTTTAAAATTATAAATAGGGGTCAAAAAAATCTGATTTTTCTGAGATCTCTCTGCTGGGTTCAACGTTGGAGAGGAAAGAGGAAAAAAAGAGAGAAATCCAACTTTCTCCATACGATCTTCGATGTTCTAGCGGTCGAATCCACTCAGGCCAAGAACGAAAGTCGATCTCCTCGACAAAGGCTACGCAACCATATCAAAAATGAAGGATTTCACCAAAAATTCAAAAACAAAATTTTGGGTAAAGCTTGGGTTGAATCTTTGAAGCTTTCTACGGTTGTTTTACGCTTCGAGAGGTAGGGTTTTCATCCTAACTAGGTTTATTTCCAACCTAGGATGAATATATGAAATAGGTGGACAGTTTTGTGTATTTTAACACTTGCCTATTATAGTTGGTTAAATGGAAATGGGTAGGCTCAATTCTAGTGTGAATTGGTAATTAGGAATTGCTAGTTTGTGATTTCTTGGAAGTTTTGATAATTGGGTATATGGAAATCATTTATTCTGATTTTTTTTTTGAGTTATGTGATAAATTTGTGAATTTTATGTGATTACATGATTTGGTGCCTTGAAGGTGTTTGATAAAATGCCTATGTGAAATAAAGTGTGTTATATTGACATAGATTATGTAATAACATGCTTATGTTTGGTTGTTAAGTATAAAATGTTAATATATGTTCATTGATATATTGGCCTTGGTATATTGATATACAGTTAAATTGCTCATTTGGCATTCATTGCATCTTGGGCATGATAATGGCATCACATTCATGGATTTTATGCATGAGAGTGGGTGTGTGGGTCCATGGTTTAATCAAACACCATACTTGGTGCTTGATGGGTGGGCTCGGGAAAGTTGGATTGAAAATCCAACTAAGTCGCACTGTTACATGTATTCAAAACTTGTGTCAGGTATAGCAAAAAGGGCTAGATTCTCCCTCGGGTGCAAAACCCGGCTACTTGGTTCACACACTCCCCTAAGGTGAAATTTTGGAAAAGTGTGATGGTGTACGGAATTGGCGGTTGTGATACCAAAATCCGTTGCCCAACAAAGACACAAGATTTTGTTTTATAAAAATACCCATTCAATGGGTAACATCCATAATGATTTGGTTTTATAAATACATCACTTTTATTTCAAACGGTCATTGGATGTATTTTTCGTCTATTGATGGATTCACTACATATGTGCATTGCATTGTGTTGTGGGAGTCAGTGAGGACTCGGGTTGAAGTTGCATGAGTGAGTATCATCTCATATCATGACATGACATGGTAGAATTCCAATCTTGAATTACATGTTCTTGTTTGGAATGGATAATGGTTGTTGATTGTTGCATGTTCACATTTCATACGTATTTAGGTTGGGGAGTAGCCTCTTTAGGAGTAACCCTATTGAGCTTGGCTCACCCTTTATGGGGACAACATTTCAAGTGCGGAATATACCCCGATGGATGACTCTCATTCGGGGTCTCAAAGATGAAGAAAAGCTGGGTTGTGGCTTTTGAACTGAGTTTTTGTAAAACTATTGTAAAATTATGTTTTTGGACATGTAATTATATGGAATTACTTGCAATGGAACTTGTATATATAGAGTTTTATTGTGAAAAACTATGTTTTTGCAAAACATTCACTAAGTTAGTTTTTGGACTATTTTAATGAAATCCTGCTTGGTATTAAGTGAGTTTGGATAAATGGACCCGGTGTAATCAATGTTGTATATTGAACTTCGGATGGGTCATGTGATTGTATGATGCATAGGTTGTGTTTTGGGTAGAGCTTCCCGTATGAAGGAGACTCTGCCCGAATTTTGTTAAATTAAGGACCCTCAGTTTTTGGGGCGTCACACAATGTAGCCACAGACTTGGGAAATATGGTGTGTTCGGATGCAGCTTACCGGTCTGGACGCAAAGTCTGATGCTAAGCAGCTTGGAATTTGGTTAAGTGTTTTGACAATACATAAGATATGTGTCCAAACACAAGTCTTCCATCTGAATGCAACTACTAAAGTTTTGATTGGAGAAGTTTCAAGGTGTTAGGACACGGGGATACATGAGAACCAAGATGTAAGGATATGGTGTACCTTCATTTGGATGCAATAGACTGTTCGGACTTGACGGTTGACCAATTCAAAGATCTAGAGACTTGCATGTGGATGGAAGATCTGCGTCCAGAGCGCATATGGGCGCTGATCATAACTTAGTTGAGATTTATGTTAATTCATATACCAATTTTTATGAATAGAATTTTAGGGTTAAATACAGGGAAAGTTGGCCTATGAAGGATATCTCTACTTATATCTCTTCTCTCTTCCTAGCCCTGTTCTTTAGACTTTTTCATAGATTGTTGCAAAGAACTTACTAAAGGCCAGTGAGTAATTCCCCTTTATTCTCTAGTTAGGGTATGGTTTTTAGGATTGTATGCTGAATATTTTATGAATGCAATTATATTTTATGGTTCTTGAATGATTTATCTTTTCAAATATTTCTTGATTGAATGAATGATTTTTTATTAAAAGTGTTCCCTGTAAATTTATTTGATTAATCATAAACAGGATTAAGTTCTTTGTATAATTAATACTTATCATTCCCTAAGAGTTTACATTACTAGTTCTTAAATTCTTATCTTCTTTCCAATCAACAATTGGTTTTTAAAGTTATATTTACCGGTTGATTATACTAACATTGGAATTCAATTGAGGTAATCATAATATAATTGCACGAATAGGATATTTAATTTACATGAAGGATGCCTTACCCCAAAGGTAGAGAATACCTTTCTTTTATAACAAATTCCTTTACATCTATTTTGATTACATGAACCCAAAACTTCTTTTTATTGTTCACTCTTTTTACCATCATATGTCCAAACCAATTCCCTGAGGATCGACCTCAGTCTCACTGAGTTATTACTATTGTTAAACATCTATACTTGGGTGCGCCTAATTGGAGTCAATTAGATGCGGTGTGTAAAACTCTGAAAAATTTAAACTTTTTATGAAAAAGGGCAAAACGGTAATTTATCACTACAATGCGAGTTGCAAACCTGAATTTTTATAGAGCTCTTACGACGAAATGGACCTCACCGCTGGAATCGTCTCACAAAATCTAGTCACCCTGTCAAATTTTGTCGGATTTCGAGATAGTCAAAATTTTCACGTTTTTCAAGGTGACGGGTATCGGGCGACCTCAAAAACGCCCAAAAAAATGAAAATTTCTAAAATTTTATTATAATTTAAAGAAAGTTATAAAATATTTTGAACTTGAACCAGAGCGAAAATTAATCGTTTCGGGGCGAAAACGGACTCGAACAAGTGGGGGACACGTGGCGCGACTCGGGCCAAATCTTTAAAATTACAAATAGGGGTTTAAAATCTGATTTTTTTCAGATCTTTGTCTGTTGAAAACCAGTGGGCAACATTGGAGCTAAAGGAGAGAAAGAAATAGAGAAAATACAATCTTCTTTCTCGGATTCACGGAGTTCCGTCGCTCGAATCAACTAGGACCAAGAGCTAAAGTTCATCTCCTCGACGAGGGCTATGCGTATGTACCAAAAAAAGTGGGTTTCACTGAAGATCCAAGAAGAGACTTTGGGAAAAATCAAAATTTTGAGGTTGTTTTGGTGTTAGAGAAGTTCTCTACATTTCTATTGAGGTAGGGTCCTTCCTACTTTGATTTTATTCCTCTCCTTTTGGGCTGTTTTACGGCCGGTTTAGGGGCTGAAACTATGGACTGTTTTGGGGTTGAAATGATGGACCATTTTGGTTTAAAATATGGACTGCTATGTGGTTGTATTTTGGACTGATTAGGGGCTGTTTTGTGGCTGAAATTGCGCCTGTTTTATGGCCTGTTTTGTGGCTGAAATATGGACTGTTATGTGGCTGAAACATGGACTATTTTGTGGCTAAAATATGGACTACTATGTGGCTGAAATGTGGACTGTTATGTAACTGAACATGTACTGTTTTAGGGGCTGTTAACTAGCCTATTTTGGGGCTGTTTTAGGGGCCATTATACAAACTATTTTGGGACTGTTGGATGGCCTGTTATGGGGTTGTTTTAGGGCCTATTTTGTGGCTGAATTTGGGGCTATTTTATGGCCTATATAGGGGCTATTTTTGTGACCTATATAGGGCTATTTTGTGGCTTATATAAGGGCCGTTATGTGGGCTACTACATGTGCGGTGATATAGTATATTGCACCTTTGTGATTAAGTGTGTTATTGACATAAAAGTTGTGATAACATGCTTGGAATTGTGTTGTGGAATTGTGATATGAAAATTGTCAATGTATATACATGTTTGTGTTATATTGATATTGTGGAGAATTATGGGAATTATATGCTTATGATATAATTTTGCCATGGAACATGTAAAATGTATTGATATTATTCATATGTCTTTCATAGCATATTGAATATGTTATAATTGTGCAATGGGACATCATATTGCATATGCACGGTAACATCGCATCATGTGAGTGTGTGCATGGTTGTCGTCAACACCACACTTGGTGGATGACAAGTGGACTCCATTAAGCTTGGTCGAAGACTTGGCCGTGTCGCACAAGTTGCATGGTGATTAGGGTTGGAGTTAGCAAGTAAAGACTAGAAGATCTCTCGGGTGCAAGGCCCAATGATTGGGATACGCACTCCCTTGGCTTGGCCCATAAAGTGTGTGGGTGTACGCGGAACCCTTGGTAGAAGTCCATAAATTTCGAGTACGTTGGAGACCTTTGGTGTAAGCCCATGAACATCCACCCCATACAACGACCCTAGGTTGGTAAAAGTCATTTGATGTGCAACATAAATGACAATTCCATACACATTGACACTTGCATGTGTTAAGGAGCTGGGAAGGGCTCAGGTTGATTTGCATGAGTGAGTCTCATCTCATTTCATGGCATGACATGATAAATTCCAACATTGAATGCATATTCTTACTTGGAATGTTGATGTGAATATGAAATGTTGTATGTGAGCATTACATGTTCACTTAGGTGGGGAGTAGCTTCTGTAGGAATTACTCAACTAGGCGTGGCTCACCCTATATGGGAAAATATTTCAGGTTCTGGATACACACTGGTGGACGGCCNTCACTTAGGTGGGGAGTAGCTTCTGTAGGAATTACTCAACTAGGCATGGCTCACCCTATATGGGAAAATATTTCAGGTTCTGGATACACACTGGTGGACGGCCCTCACTTGGATCCTCAAGGGTGAAGAGAGGCCGGATTGTGGCCTTTTACCTTGGTTTATGTAAATCTATGTTTTGGGCATGTAATGTGTAAAAGAATTGTAACTGAGTTTATATGGGTTGTTTTAATATAACGATGCATCTGTTATTTGAGTATGGATAAATGGACCCGGTGTGGTCAAGTTTTACTTATAAATGAACCCGGTGTGGTCATTGTGTTATATTGGGTCTCAGATGGGTCATATGAATGTATATTGCACAANGGTGTGGTCATTGTGTTATATTGGGCCTCGGATGGGTCATGTTAATGTATATATTGCACAGGTTGTGTGTTGGGTAGAACACCCCATACAAACGAGACTCTGTCTGAATTTCGTTAAATTAAGGACCCTAGTAAATGGGACATCACAACGTGATATTGAGTTACACAATATCCACAGACATTCCACGGGTTGATGGGTGATCAACGGACCCCCAAATTTTTGGGGCGTCTCAGCTTGGTATTAGAGCATAGGTATACGATTTACCTAGGGCTTGATGGGCATGAGTTTAGACCATTGCATTTATAGTGCATTTCTTGTTATGTGCTAAATTTTGCTACATGATTATGTGCTATGTGTTATGTGAATTGTATGCATGGTAAAAGGCATATAAAAAAGAGAAACACTAGGGTTAGAAAACATATAGTGGCACACACACTACTAGTGAAACAAGGAGGAAAAATCTCCAAGTTTAAATACTTGATCCCTAACTTGGGATATTAAGTAATTGATCTATTGCTATCTCATGTGTGTGTAGATGGCAACTAAATAATCTATTGCTATCTTATATGTGTGTAGATGGCAACTAGAGGAAGGGGACGTCGGGGTGGATAGAACAACCAACCACTACCACCGACCTTTGACCAACAAGCCTTCATGGAGGCTATTGGTGATGCGATAGCTACCATTGCACAAGCTAGTGCTACGTCCACTACTATTGTATAGACAAGCGCAAGTGGGAGTCAAGGACGTTCAAGTCACCTCCAGAAATTTAAGGCACACAATCCTCCGATCTTTGTAGGAGGGGCGGATCCTATAGTGGCTGACCATTGGTTCCAACAAGTGGACAAGATCTTGAGGGCTATGGGAGATTATCTCTGATGCCACGAAGATAACGCTAGCTACTTTTTCAGCTAGAGGGAGAATCCCAAGTGTGGTGGGATTGGGTCAAGGACTCAAGCAATTTGGAGACCATGACTTGGGCAAAGTTCAAGGAGCTCTTTATAAGCAAATATTTTCCCGCAGCTGCTAGACATGCAAAGGCCCGGGAGTTCCTAGACCTCAGACAAGGAACGATGTCAGTAATGGAATACGTGGCTAAGTTCACGAAATTAGCACGTTTCCGTGATGATTATGTGGCCACAGATATGGTCAAAATGAGGAAGTTCGAAGATGGTTTGAAGTTGTCCATTCGAGGCAAGATTGTGGGTCTTCTTATGCAAGACTCAGACTTGATGGTTGCCACAGCAATGGCCATTGAAAGAGAGGTGGATGATGCACGGAACATCCGGGAGGTGGGTGTCAAAGATAAGAAGAAGGAGGGTCAATCCTTTTCTTCTAGTTTGGGGAAGAAGTAGAGGACTTCTGCTCCATAAGGGTTTCAGGGATAGGGCCGTGGCTATCAAGGCCAAGGCCAAGGCCAGTCCTCCCGAGGCGGGAAAAACTTCAGGACTACGTATCAGGCAAGTCAAAAGACTTCCTATCATTGTCATCAGCTGGGCTACGTGAGGAAAGATTGTCCCCAGCGACAGGGATCCCAGTCCTAGTCTTCAGTGGGGTACTTACAGATGCACTCTATTCCTCCCTACCCTACCATGGGCCAGGGGAGCCATTATCAGTACCAAGGCACTGCACAAGGCCCCATTACTTCACGTGTGGGGACTCCACAAGCAGGCCAGAAGGGCTAGGATATGGGTCGAGGCCGGGGACAAGGCTCACAAGTCGGTACTTCGGGGACCTAGGGGCGTGTCTACACCATGATACCACAGGCTAAGCCGGTAGATCCATCGGTGATATAGGGTACATTTCTACTCTCTTGCTTATGGGCTAAAGTATTGTTTGATTCTGGTGCATCGCATTATTTTATTGCTGCATCTTGTGTGAAAGACTTGGGCTTAGAGGTTGAGACCTTGGAAGAGCCATTGCATGTGAGTTCTCCCCTAGGAGCTAGGGTGAGAGTTGATCCGATATGTCGGGGTTGTGAGCTAGAGATTTTGGGGATTCTACTCACCGTGGACCTTAAGGTCATGGACATGTCAGAGTTTGATGTTATCCTTGGTATGGACTGGTTGATGGCACACCGTGTTGTTATTGATTGTGATCGTAAGAGGGTCACTGCTTTTACTCTGGAGGGGGTTTGTTTCAAGTTCCAGTGGGAAAACATGATGCTTTACCTCAAGCAGTGTACGATTCTCGATGGCACGGGCAGTTAATGAGTTGGCTTGCGAGCCTTACTTTGGAGGATGAGTTGAGATAGGAGTTGGGTCTATCTCGGGTGGTTTGTGAGTATGAGGATGTTTTTCCAAATGAACTACTAGGATTACCTCCACATAGGGATGTGGACTTCACCATTGAGTTACATCCTGGTACATCGCCCATTTCTATGATTCCACATAGGATGGCATCTACTGAGTTGCAAGAACTCAAGGTCCAATTGCAAGACTTGTTGGACAGGGATTTTATTAGGCCGGGCACCTCACCTTGGGGCACTCCAGTATTTTTTGCCCAGAAGAAGGACAAGACCCTTTGATTGTGTATAGATTATCGACAGTTGAATCGGGTTACTATCAATAATAGGTACCCTTTACCGAGGATCGATGACTTGTTTGATCAGTTGAGAGGGGCACGAGTCTACTCCAAGATAGATCTTCACACGGGTTACCATCAGTTGAGAGTTAGGGAGGAAGATATCCCTAAGACGGTGTTCAAAACGCGATATGGGCATTTTGAGTTCACAGTTATGCCGTTCGAATTGACGACTGCTCCAGCGGCATTCATGGATCTCATGCATAGGGTGTTTCAACCCTACTTAGATCAGTTTGTTATAGTCTTTGTTGACGACATCTTGATCTACTCCAAGTCTGAGGAGGAGCATAAGGGTCACTTGAGGATTGTTCTTCAGACCTTGAGAGACCATCAGTTGTACGCGAAGTTCAGCAAGTGTGAATTTTGGGTTACGAAGGTGAAATTTTTGGGACATGTAGTGTCGACTTCGGGTGTATCCCTGGATCCAGAGAAGGTTGAAGCGGTTATGATCTGGGAGAGGCTGAAGTCAGTCTTCGAGATACGCAGTTTCTTGGGATTGACGGGGTACTACAGGAGGTTCATTGAGGACTTCTCCCGACTAGCTACACCTATGACAAGATTAACCTGGAAAGAGGTCAAGTTTGAGTGGAATGACTTGTGTGAGAAGGCATTCTAGGAGTTAAAGAGGAGGCTTACATCAACTCCTATTCTGATAGTTCTGGAAAGGGGACAGAGGTACACAGTGTATTGTGATGCCGCGAAGGACGGACTTAGTTGT
>CAUOFW020000881.1:417175-464274 GCA_963454935.2 Ilex paraguariensis
CAGCAGGTGAAAGCCGAACACCAGAGACCAGCAGGGTTACTCCAGCCTTTGGAGGTAGCTGAGTGAAAATGGGAGCATGTCACGATGAATTTTGTGACTCACTTGCCACGGACATCGTGGGGTCATGATGTGGTGTGGGTGATAGTGGACCGGCTTACAAAGTCGGCACACTTTTTAGTAGTGCGAATGACCTTCACATTGGAGGAATTCTATAGGTTATACATATGGGAGATTGTTCGGTTACATGGGGTACCCATATCTATAGTATCAGATCAGGATCCCAGGTTTACAGCTCATTTTTGGGAGAGTTTCCAGCGAGCCATAGGAACATGATTGATGATGAGCACTATTTTTCATCCCTAGACGGATGGTCAGTCAAAGAAGACCATCCAGACTTTGGAGGACATGCTACGGGCATGTGTCCTAGATCTCAAGGGTAGTTGGGAAGAGCACTTACCCTTAGTGGAGTTTGCGTACAACAACAGTTATCAGGCGAGCATACAGATGGCACCCTATGAGGCACTATATGGGAGTCCTTGTCGATCTCCAGTTTGTTGGACAGATGTGGGAGAGAGACTCTCTACAGGTCCAAATTTGGTTAGGGACACCTCTGAGAAGGTGGACTTGATACGGAAGCGTCTCCTCATGGCTCAGAGCCGACAGAAGAGCTATGCCGACAAACGGCGGCGACCTCAAGAGTTTAAGGTGGGAGATCACGTCTTCTTGAATGTGATGCCTAAGAGAGGAGTGGTCAGGTTTGGTAAGCGAGGAAAGCTGTCGCCGAGGCATATCAGGCCCTTCGAGGTACTCAAGAGGGTGGGTATAGTTGCTTACCGATTGGCATTACCGCCAAATCTATCAGGTGTTCACGCAGTGTTCCATGTCTCTATGCTCCGAAAGTATACTCTAGATCTGACTCATATGATGGATTGGGGCGAGCTTGTTGTTGATGCGGATGGCACATTCGAGGAGGGACCGGTGCGTATCATGGATAGTCGAGATCAGGTTTTGCAAGGCAAGACCATGAGGCTAGTGAAGGCGTTATGGCAGCACCGAGGAGTGGAGAAGGTGACATGGGAGCGCAAGGACACTATCCGTACCAGTTATCCTTTCTTATTTGAGGATGGNTTGTTATGTGACTGAACATGGACTATTTTAGGGGCCGTTAAATATCCTGTTTTGGAGCTGTTTTAGGGGGCCATTATAAGGACTGTTGAATGGCCTATTTTGGGGCTGTTTTAGGGGCTGTTTTGTGGCTGAATTTGGGGTGGTTTTTATGGCCTATACAGGGGCTGTTTTGTGACCTATATAGGGGCAATTTTGTGGCTTATATAAGGGCCGTTATGTGGACTACTACATGTGCGGTTATGTGGTCTATTGCACCTTTGTGATTAAGTGTGTTATTGACATAAAAGTTGTGATAACATGCTTGCANTTTTTTATGAACAAGAGCAAAACGGTAATTTACCACTACAGTGTGAGTTGCAAACTTGAATTTTTCTAGAGCTCGTATGACAAAATGGACCTCACCGTTGGAATCGTCTCGCGAAATCTAGTCACCCTATCAAATTTCATTGGATTCCGAGATAGTCGGATTTTTTACATTTTACGAGGCAACGAGTGTCGGGCGACCTCAAAAACGCCCAAAAAGAAAATGAAAAATTCTAAAATTTTATTATAATTTAAAGAAAGTTCATATAAAATATTTTGAACTTGAACTAGAGCGAATTTTAATCGTTTCGGGGCAAAAACGAACCCGAACAAATTGGGGACACGTGGCGTGACTCGGGCCAAGTCTTTAAAATTATATATAGGGGTTTAAAATCTGATTTTTTCAGATCTTTGTCTGCTGAAAACCAGTGGGCAACGTTGAAGCCAAAAGAGAGAAAGAAAAAGACAAAATCCAATCTTCTTTTTTGGATTCACGGAGTTTCGTCGCTCGGATCAACTCGGACCAAGAGCTAAAGTTCATCTCCTCGACGAGGGCTACGCATATGTACCAAAACGAGTGGGTTTCACCGAAGATTCAAGACGAGACTTTGGGGAAAATCAGAGCTTTGAGGTTGTTTTGGTGTTATAGAAGTTCTCTACACTTCTATTGAGGTAGAGTTNCCCATACAAAGACCCTAGGTTAGTAAAAGTCATTTGATGTGCAACATAAATGACAATTACATACACATTGGCACTTGCATGTGTTGAGAAGTTGGGAAGGGCTCGGGTTGATTTGCATGAGTGAGTCTCATCTCATTTCATAGCATGACATGATAAATTCCAACATTGAATGCATATTCTTACTTGGAATGTTGATGTGAATATGAAATGTTGTATGTGAGCATTACATGTGCACTTAGGTGGGGAGTAGTCTTTGTAGGAATTACTCTACTCGGCGTGGCTCACCTTATATGGGAAAATATTTCAGGTTCTGAATACACACCGGTGGACGACCCTCACTTGGATCCTCAAGGGTGAAGAGAGGCTGGATTGTGGCCTTTAACCTTGGTTTATGTAAAATTATGTTTTGGGCATGTAATGTGTAAAAGAATTGTTATTGAGTTTATAAGGGTTGTTTTAATATAACGATACATCTGTTATTTGAGTATGGATAAATGGACCCGGTGTGGTCAAGTTTTACTTATAAATGGACCCGGTGTGGTCATTATGTTATATTGGGCCTCGGATGGGTCATGTTAATTTATATTCACTTGGATCCTCAAGGGTGAAGAGAGGCTGGATTGTGGCCTTTAACCTTGGTTTATGTAAAACTATGTTTTGGGCATGTAATGTGTAAAAGAATTGTAATTGAGTTTATATGGGTTGTTTTAATATAACGATGCATCTGTTATTTGAGTATGGATAAATGGACTCAGTGTGGTCAAGTTTTACTTATAAATGGACCCAGTGTGGTCATTTTGTTATATTGGGCCTCGGATGGGTCATGTTAATTTATATTGCATAGGTTGTGTGTTGGGTAGAGCTCCCCGTACAAAGGAGACTCTGTCCGAATTTTGTTAAATTAAGGACCCTAGTAAATGGGACATCACAGCGTGATATTGAGTTACACAATATCCACAGACATTCCGCGGGTTGATGGGTAATCAACGGACCCCCGAATTTTTGGGGCGTCTCATGGTAGAAGCTCTTAAGGTAGAGGAATGAATTTCTCTCTTTAAAATCTCTCTAGAGGCTTGACCTGGATGTGGGAATGGTTCTCACTATTTATAGGTCCGAAATAATGGGTATTCTTAGTAAATAAGGAAACTCAGATTTGCGAACAACTGCTCGATTGATGGGATGTCAATTTGTAGCGCAGTTGTCACTCAAGTGAAAACAATGTTTCAAACGTGTTTAAGGTAGGCATAGGCACTATTTGGGCGACCATGAGATCGCTTGAGCGAGCCCATAGAGCGAGCCCTGTTCTGCCTTCCGTGGCCGTTTCCTATTTCTTTTCCTAAGTCATAAAGAGACTGTTCTAGTAAAGGCTAGCAAGCATAGATCGGTTCCTAGATGTTTTTAAGCATAAAACCATGCAAAAACTTGTCCTATTGAGCACTAATGGGTGTTGCTCAAAGAGGGGTTCAATTGTGACTCAAACTATGTTTTCAAAACTCATAAATGATTTAGAAAAAATTTTCTTTTAAAATCACCTAGGATTCATAATCAAATTACTTCGAATTCCATTTTCATCCTAAACATCCTAAGTTAAAGTAACTATGGGTTCATCTTATGTATCTAGGTCATTACCTTTGTCCTAAGCATGAAGGTGCATACAGAGGTTGAATGATGTTACTTTGACACTTGATCTCCTCCCTTCAATGACGCTTTTGAATCTTGAACTTGATAGCACCATTACCATGAAATAGGTTGAGATTTTACAATAGACTCCACAAAGTTATCCAATTACAAATATGATCTAACAATTTACCCCTTTGGTAATTTCG
The DNA here is from genome assembly GCA_963454935.2 of Ilex paraguariensis. Classification (NCBI taxonomy): domain Eukaryota; kingdom Viridiplantae; phylum Streptophyta; class Magnoliopsida; order Aquifoliales; family Aquifoliaceae; genus Ilex; species Ilex paraguariensis. The sequence goes on from CAUOFW020000881.1 coordinate 421,114, forward strand.
TGACAAAACACACAAGTTAGAAATTAAGATTACAACTCAAAATCATTTAACAAAAGAATTGTAAACTAATCTCAACTCTCAGGCATACATCCTAAATGTCTATTTAGTGCAAAGATCTACTTCATTTGATAAATCTTGAAGATCGTAGTCTTGTACACCACCACTCAAACCAAAACCTCATAAAAATTGATAAGAGCATAATATTGCATATTATAGGCCTTATATTATTCATTTTAGGAATGCTAGTTACTTAATTCAATTCTTTTAGTTGAGTTTTGTATTTTATAGTGAATTTGTGTGTTTGTAGGTGAATTGGTGTAAAGACATGGAATTGCAAGTGTTTCAATGTCATGGAGGACTTGAAGGATGAGCTAGAAGGTCCATGATTGAAGCCAAGGCCACAGCAAGCATAATTGAGAAAAAGAACCATTCTACCGATACAACAGAGGTTAGAAGTTGGTTCTACCAGTAGGACAACACTCCTACTGGTAGAAGTAAAATAGAGAATTGTTCTACCAGTAGGTAAGTACCTCCAGGATGAAAAAGACGTCGGCTAATGAATCGAGCAATTGGATTTGTGCCACTAAGTTCTCTATCCCGTAATATGACTCATTGCAATGCACATTACAACTTTGACTTTAAGATGAAACAATTTTAATGCAAATCAAAATGTGAATTACCATGATCATGACACAAAGAAAAATAAACAAAAGAAAATTTTTTTGACATTTTCTTTTCCAATGTTTTTGAATTTTTCAATAAACAATGTACATGAAAAAAAAATGCATAAAGATGAATCAAAACAAGTAAATGAAAAGTAAAGCCATTACCATAAATCCTACAAATATATGTGAAACTTGACATCAAACTCTTTTTGGATTTTTTTAATTTCTTTTTTTTTTGGGTTTTTCAAATTTCAAATTTTTTTTTGTACTTTCATATAGAAAAATGAATTCCAAAATAAACCAAAAAAAATGTGCAAAATGTATGACCCTAGGGTGTTCGATGAAATGCGTGAAAGATCACCTAGGTCCATACATTTCACTCTCCTACTTCTTAAGAGTCATGGGCTTACTAGAAGCACTTGGGGCCTCTAACTTGATTGAGATGGTGAGTTTCTCAAGGTCCTCCATAGACATCAAAATTTGTTTTCCCTTCCTCAGACTCAGGTTAGGTCGGGGAATGGGTGGCGGACTAGCTCTCTTCTCCCCGGAAGTATGTAGATCAATTTTGAGCTTTGAGGTAGAAGGAACTTTCGGCACTCTAGCATATGTTCCATTTGATTATGATGCATTTATATGCTTGGACTAACTCGACCTCTCTAAAAGCTTAGAAAAACTAAAACTTAATTGTTCAATGCTTTAGAATGGTATGCTAGATGCTCATGCTTCTTATTCAATACATCCTAATTTTTCATGCAATTTCCTCTATGATGACCATGTTCTCCGTAAGTATAGCACAAATCATGATTGATTTGGGTTCCTTTAACCACTTTCTTCTTTGAATTCCTACCCTTACCATTCTTAACAACTTTAGAGCTTGTGCCTAATTATGGAGGTGATGGGTTGGTCATACCCTTCACAAACATGATCTTGAAAAAAGTGTGGGTGTATTTATTTGTAGCCTAAAGTAAATGTATTACCTACACTCTTTCCCATAGACAACATTTTATCAAACTTTTCACTGCATTGGGGAAGTTTCTTAGAGAATTCATTTGATTCATAAAGATCTTTATCAATTTTGGCACATTTTGACTCAAAATTCTTCTTAGACTTTATAAGCTTATGACACTCTCTCTCAAGGAAGCTCACTCGATCATGGAGAAACTTGTTCTCATTCCATAGGCCACATATTTGGGCCTTAGTTGACCCGACCATTAAAGGAGGACACCTTTTCTTGTTGCTTGAGGAATTGAAAATATAATCACTTAAGGAATTGTATATCCTCATAGTAATCTTCATCCTCCACAAACATGAGGATTTGCTCATCCAAGTCATCTACCTCTGTGGTAGGAATTGTTTAAACTTTACTCATTGAAGTTTCTCTAGGGGCAGATGAGAGTGGACCTACAAAGGCCATAAAATTCTCTTCATCACCTCTAGAAGAGGAGTCAACACTCGAGTTTGACTCACTTTCACTATCACTCCAAGTGGCTTTCATGGCTCTTCTCTTATCTTTAGGCAAAACTCTCTTCTTTCTATCTATGTATTTTGATGCAATATATCCAAATCCTTGACATTCAAAGCATTGGAAGCCTTAACATTTTCTCTCAACTTCTTTTGGAGAGTCTCTTCCCCCTTTCTCTCTTCCCTCATTAGGAGTAGGTCTACTAGATTTTCCTTTTGACCTTGAGGACTTGACATTACTAGCCTTGAAGTATTATTTAAACTTTCTTGCAATTAAGGCTAGGGCCTCCTCTCCCAATTGGGGTGACCCAGATTTACCTCTTTCTTGATTTGTAGATCTTAATGCAATGCTCTTAGCTTGCTTTAAAGATGGAAGGCTCATCTCAAAGGTCAATATAGACGCTACTAGGTCTTCCACTGACGAAAACTCCATGTTGACACTTGTTTCCAATGATGTGTCCATAGCATGAAACCTCTTGGGTAGAGATCTCAAGAATTTTCTTTGATGGCCACATTGTCAACCTTAGTACCTAATGCAAAAGATGAATTTACAATATCACATAATTTAGCATAAAATTCACTAAATGTTTTATCATCTTGCATCCTCAAAGTCTCGAACTGATAGGTGTACTTTTGGAGTGTAGACATCTTCACCATGGAAGCACTTTCACAGAAAACAATCAAGATGTCCCACACTTCCTTTGAAATTTCATAATTTGCAATCCTTCATAACTCATTCAGTGTCAAAGCATTAATATCGCATTCAAGCCTTTAGAGTTCTACTTGATGAATATAGAATATTGCACATCATGCATGTCTATTGCACCAATTTTACTTGTTTTGTGGTGAAATTTGGGTGAAATGGTTCCAATTTTATAAATAATGAAGATTTGTGTGTTTGTAGGTCAATAACATGTAAGTTAATGTATAAAGCATCCCATCACGTGCTCAAAGTCAATAGGGAAGAAGGGAACCATTAACAGATGGGTTGGGACGTCAAGTAACCAAGGAAATCCCAAGGCAGGACAAAACCTACCGGTAGAAGACATTCAAGACCTACCAGTAGAAGTCATTTAAAACTTACATGTAGAAGACTCAAAAACCTACTGGTAGAAAATGCTACTAGAAATCTTCTACCTTTGCCATGCAAAAACCTACTAGTAGAAAAAGCTTACTGGAAAAAAGTCTACCAGTAGGTTTTCTACGTTCTACTGGTAGAACTTGCCCAGATCTGCCAGAAACCTCTTCACACAACTCCATCTACTCCGAGGGACCACCTCTTGTCCTCTAAGCCATACCCTGACATGTTTGACATCCTATGATGTTCTCCTAACCCTTAAAGTCAGATTTGACGTAAGAGAGAGGGGAGAAGCAAGAGAAGGAAGAGAGGTGCTTGGAGAAGCATGGGAAGACCATGCTTGGACTAAAATTTCTTGTTGAAGTGGACAACCTCTCTCCAATCATTCTAATTCAGTTCACACATGCTAAGGGAGAGAGGATGGATGAAATTGAGGGGCTTACACCATTATTCAGATTTTTACATGCTTTTAGAGAGACAAGATCCAAGGTTGAAGATGAAGTTTTAGGAGAGAAAGTTGTGTTTTCACATTTCCTTAACCATTTCATTGCAGTAAGCTTTATTTTACTTGTAATCTTTCCCTCTTACNCTCTTCATCACCTCTAGAAGAGGAGTCAACACTCGAGTTTGACTCACTTTCACTATCACTCCAAGTGTCTTTCATGGCTCTTCTCTTATCTTTAGGCAAAACTCTCTTCTTTCTATCTATGTATTTTGATGCAATATATCCAAATCCTTGACATTCAAAGCATTGGAAGCCTTAACATTTTCTCTCAACTTCTTTTGGAGAGTCTCTTCCCCCTTTCTCTCTTCCCTCATTAGGAGTAGGTCTACTAGATTTTCCTTTTGACCTTGAGGACTTGACATTACTAGCCTTGAAGTATAATTTAAACTTTCTTGCAATTAAGGCTAGGGCCTCCTCTCCCAATTGGGGTGACCCAGATTTACCTCTTTCTTGATTTGTAGATCTTAATGCAATGCTCTTAGCTTGCTTTAAAGATGGAAGGCTCATCTCAAAGGTCAATATAGACGCTACTAGGTCTTCCACTGACGAAAACTCCATGTTGACACTTGTTTCCAATGATGTGTCCATAGCATGAAACCTCTTGGGTAGAGATCTCAAGAATTTTCTTTGATGGCCACATTGTCAACCTTAGTACCTAATGCAAAAGATGAATTTACAATATCACATAATTTAGCATAAAATTCACTAAATGTTTTATCATCTTGCATCCTCAAAGTCTCGAACTGATAGGTGTACTTTTGGAGTGTAGACATCTTCACCATGGAAGCACTTTCACAGAAAACAATCAAGATGTCCCACACTTCCTTTGAANTTTCATTTCTACATTTGGGTATTTCCTCTTCAAGTTTTGTATTTTGGGTATGAATGACTTTGCTTTTATAGTTTAAACCTTTTTTGGCATCAATACAAGTTTCATATTTCAATTCACTACCATGTGTCTTTACATTATGTTTGGTCTTACCTTTACTATGAGTAGCTAAACTTTTAGTTGGCTAATCCAAGGGGAATTTCCTTTTGGGTATATGAAATTGACTTTCTTTCATTTTTCCTCTTAGTATAAAGTGTTTGGTTTGACTAGGTTGAGTGCAGACGTGATTGTGGGAACTTGATACACCGTAAACTTGTCATAGGGTATGCTTTTGTCCAACACCACCACATTAGTCCCTCACTTCCTACGAATCAATCAAACACTGAGACACTATTGGTTGAATGAATTGAGTTAACTTGGCATTCTCGTTGGAATGACCTCTATGGATTAGCCAACCTTGCTTTCCTGCATATTTCTCAAAACACAACTCACCTAAACACAATTTATAAGATTTTTCAATTTTTATTTCTTTACAAATCACCCTTCAAAAGAATCTAATATTTCCTTCCCAAGAATTTGACCTTTCCTTCCCTGAGGAGACGACCTTGGACTACCCATTCCAAGTAAAACACGAAACTACAAGTGTTTCTATGCTTGGGGAGCACTTTTGCACACACACGTTTTCGTTCATCCACACGATTTTTCCCATTTCTTGCATTGAACCAGAGGGAGAGTGACACTAACCAATTTCTATAAGTTGTATACACATAATCCAGGTTTGTGTTTGGAGATAAGGGAAAAAGATCAAGCATTTTTAGCGTTGTTGCCCGGGAAGGCTAAGCGTCGAATTCGAAGTTGATTTGGGGACAACAGAGGTAAGTCCTATGATTCTCATCACGAGCCGATGTACATTGCTCCTTTGTACATATTTGTGTATACTCTTTTTTTCAATTGTAATTAGTGTTTTTCCATGTGGGGATTTGATAATCAAAATAGACTAGTGAAACGTGCCCTGGGACCAAATATGAATACAGATCAAGACTCAGCCGAGGATGCCGAAGACAATTTTGGGGATGATGGTGCCAACAATCTAAGGGGCGGGAGAATGCAAAATCCTCGAGTGTCAAACCCCGAATGCAATTTCCCCTCCAAGAAATGAAGGAAATAATCTCTCAACTAATCCTCTGGTGAGATCAATGAGAGATTATCTCCAACCTACTCGAATCACCACTCCCTCATGCATACCTATACCCATGCAAGCACATGGCTTCCTAGTTAAACTGGGCATGTTGCAATTACATCCTCAATTCCATGGAGCAAAACAAGAAAATCCTTACCAATACGTTAAGGAATTTGAGAAAATAGTTGGAACATTCATAACAAATCATGCCATGGAAGACATGGCACGCATAAAATTATTTCCCTTCTCCCTCAAGGACAAAGCAAAAACTTGGTTGAAATCGTTGAAACCTCGCTCGATAAGTTTTTGGGCACAAAACTTATTCGAGTTTCTAAATAATTTTTTTCTCATGCCCAATACGACTGCTCTTAAGAAACAAATTCAAAATTTTTCAAAAAAAAAACAATGAGCAGTTCTATTAGTGTTGGGATAGATATAAGGACTTGTTACACTCTATTCCACATCATGGTTTTGAACCATGGCAATTGGTGAGTTTCTTTTTTGAAGGAATTACACCGAGCCATTGACAATTTATCAACATGATGTGCAATGGAGAGTTTCCAAGGATCCCGATGAAGCCCTTGAGTAATTTAACACATTGGCGAAAAATGCCCAATCTTGTGATATCACGGATCCCATCGATGTGTCAAGGTCCTCTCCAGGTAGTCAACTAAGTGGAGTGGGGATGTATAACTTTCGTGACCAAGAAGACTTGCTTGCTAGAATAATAAATTTATCCCGCAAGGTGGAGATTTTAGAGGTGAATAGGAGGCATGAGGTGTCATATGTCACAAACGTCGAGGAGTCTTGCTCAATATGTGAAAGTGTTGAACATTCAATTTTGGAGTGCCCAAACATTCTGGCACTCAAAGAGGTATATCATGAGCAAGTAAATGCCTTTAACTAAAGTAGGCAATCATTCTCTCCACACTCTAACACATATAATCTGGGATGGAGCAACCATCTGAACTTTAGTTGGAAGAATGGCAAACCTATTCCTTATGGGTCTACTAATTCGTACCTTTTTCGTGATATGATATTTATATCATACACGCAAGTATAAGTGGTTGAATTTTAGTTTTCTCGGTTTAAGTCCAAGATCGATCCCACAAAGAGTTTTAATAATTAAAATTTAAAATAAGAATAGTGAAGTTATGGTTAAAGCAGTGTAACATGAGATAGCTTGTGATGCGAGCTTAGATAGATAACTAGTCTAAGTAAAATGAAATGTGTAAATATATTGTTAAAAGACAATAATATGAAAAGTACCCTTCAGTTTAAGGATCTCATATGCTTTATATTGGTTAGGTACTAAAAATGCTACCATACAACAATTAACTTCCAAGTCACTAGAAATTCAACCAGTAGGTCTAATGTATATAAATCATACCACAACAACTTCTTAGGTTAGCTGGTGGTATTATTAAACCATAATACAACAACTTCTTAGATTAGCTGGTTATATGACAATTGACTAATCTAAGTAAATCAGAAGGTCAAACCATTCATAAGGATCGCTTGAATTACTCAATTGGCGATATTATAGTAAGTACATGCATATTAAACCATAACACAACAACTTCTTAGGTTAGCTGGGTATATGACAATTAACAAATCGAAGTAAACTAGAAGGTCAAACCATTCATGAGGATCACTTAGACTACTCAATTGGCTTTATTATAGTATGTATCAGTTAAACAACCCCAATAATCCAGAAGGACAAGTCATTCATGAGGATCATTTAGGTTATTCATCTGACAACTTTAATAGCTTGTATTAGTTAAACAACCTCAGTAATCTAGAAGGACAAACCATTCATCAGGATCACTTAGATTGTTAAACTAACAATTGTACCAGGCAACAGTAGAACATCCTTAGTGTCCCTGGAGGTTAAGTCATACCGTTGGAACACCGTAGATATTTAACCGNGTATCAGTTAAACAACCCCAATAATCCAGAAGGACAAGTCATTCATGAGGATCATTTAGGTTATTCATCTGACAACTTTTATAGCTTGTATTAGTTAAACAACCTCAGTAATCCAGAAGGACAAACCATTCATCAGGATCACTTAGATTGTTAAACTAACAATTGTACCAGGCAACAGTAGAACTTCCTTAGTGTCCCTGGAGGTTAAGTCATACCGTTGGAACACCGTAGATATTTAACCGACAGGTTGATGATTCACTGATGATATAATTCCAAGCTACGTAATAACATCCAATTACGTACATCACTGTATCATGCATGAAGTTCATAATAATATATAGTATAGAATATTAAATATTGCTCGGTGGTCATAACCTTGAGCATATTATGAATATATATATAGAGAGAGAGAGAGAGAGCTTAATAAAACATCAGTATTTTCATAGTTTAACCAATATTATACATATGTTCACCCCTCACTGAAGGGTATAAATAAACTACTCACACTCCATTACTATAGACAAGCAAGAAGTGCGGATAATTATCATTACAACAATAAATAGAATGCAGACACCAACACTTCTTTCACAAGGAACAATTGAAATACAACCACCCTTAATATTAGTTTAGACAAAAAAGGTGGCGATAGTTCAATTCTCCAAATAGAAAGATATAACAGAAATACAGAAATACAGAGTTTTGGCTGGAGAAGAGGATGGACCGAACCTTGAATTCTTTCTATGACTTTCTTTCTCCCTTTCTCCTTTCTTTCTTTTCCTTTCTTTCTCTCCTCTCCCAATCTAGCCCAGCCAGTTTTTGAATGAAGAGGGCTCTCATATATATAGGCAGCCAGAAGCAGGAGGTGGATGAATGAGCACAAACTGCCTAAAGGGAACATCAAGACGCCGCCACCACCGTCCAAACAGTGGTGCTTTACTACTTTGTGGTGGTAACTTCCATTGTGTTCTTGTTAATTTTTGGTTGATATTGCACTTACTCCCATTGTTCTTTTAATCTTTGACATATTGCTCCTCATGATTTTCGGTAATTTCGCACAAAAAACCCTAAAATTTCAAACAGTTTACATATAAAACCCTAGCTTACGCACAAATTCTAATTTACAGTTTTTAACTGATTTATCTTATATAATGTAATTATTTAGCTATATTAATTTACATACTAATTAGGGTTAATCACACTCCCCAACTTAAAATTTACTAGTCCTTAGTAAATTATAAAAACTATTAACAAAATAAAATACAAACAGAGTGAAATCATTTTCCTAGATTTTTTTCACGATTGCATTTAGCGTATGCAACAAGTTGTTAAACCTCTAAGTGATTCCTAATCGACGAGTTTTGTCTCGTGAAGGTTTTTAGTGAAGCTACCTACAAAATTTAGTAGTTAGGAGTTCATAATTCATACTTTTCACAAATAAAATTAAATCAATATTCTTTCTGTATTGCGGAAATACCTCCTTTTCTGATCACTATAAGAGTAACACACGTTAGTTGTAATATTATCTATATTTTTATAAAAGCTTGTGTGTGTGTAATGATTTATTTATTTTGAAAATCACTTAAGAAATATTATCATCTCTCATGGTAGTCTTGATGTCAATTCTCCCCTTGAATACACTCAGCAAAGAATACACATATGTTATAGTGACTGTTTTCTCAAAAACTACATGTGTTTGGGATTTTGTCAACAAAGCAAATAGTTTCACATGTAATTGATCAAAAGGGCGATTATTTGAATAAAATTGGAATTTGACATAATCTCATGAAAGAATATTAACACTAAATTAAACAAATTATCAACATTTTTCCTTTTAGGATAGATAGGGTTAATACAAATGCATGATTTCTGGAATCAAAAAGGACTTTTTAAGGTTGTAATGTGACCAATGGTTTAGGGTTTACGAAACAACGTTAATGGGATTCAAAAGCTATCATTTCTTGATATTGTGGCACACCTCATTCTATTCTTTCAAGATGTTTATTTATTTCATTTCATTTTTTTACTTTCTTGGCTCTTTTCTTTCTTTCCTTTTCCTTTGAAATTCCTTTCACGTATTTCCCTTTTCTTTTGAACATTGATCATTTTTTCTTTACCTTTTTTTTTATGGCTCGGGTATTTTTCAAGTTTTCACGAAAAGAATTTATATTCTATTAGGCTCAATCATGGCTAACTAAGAATATAATTTTGGAAAAGAAATGGTTAAGGCTCAAGATTAAAGAAAAAAGGCCTAAGATCATTTTTCAGAAATCATACACCTGTATAATCTCTAAACAAAAGTCTAAGGAAAATGCTAACAATATAATTTAATAAGTACTAATCAAAACAAAACTAATGAGATTATTCAAAGAAAGTTTACCGCTGAATCGAAGATTCTTATTTAAGTAGATGTAGAATATCTATCCAATAAAGATTGGTTCAAATTTTGCAATAGGTCTTACATCTCCACTATATATGCAAAGAGTGTAATATTTCAGAAGTTTTTAATAATAAAGAAATCTAATTGTGCTAAAAAGGATAAGTTTAAACAAAAATATTAAGATAATACACAACCAAAACATGAAAATCACGCGTGACCAGATTAAGGCTATTCTTGCAACACAGTAGAATAATAACTTAATTTAACTATGAGTCATATGAAATTGTCTTCCAAACATAAAAACATAAGTTTCATATAATAAAAACAAACTTAAACACAAACAAATTCAAAACCACAAACAGGTTCAAAACATAAATAGGTTCAAAACATAAAATAGATTAAAGTGCATAATTTAAAGGATGAGTGAGAGATAGCAAAGTTTTTATAGAATCTCTAGTTTTTACGAGGTAGATGGTCCTCCTCCAAAATGCTCTCGAAGTAGCCTCAAAATCTATGCTTGACTCTGTTCATAAGCACCCATGCGTTGGTTGATCTGAGTGATGCTGGTACCGAGCTGGGTAACTGTAGTCTCCAACCCTAGTAAGATCTATCTATCTGTTCTGTCATCCACTGGTATGTATGGCTGATCCACTTGTGGTTGAGGCTACTCTTGTGGGAAAAATTCTTCTAGTATGTCGAATGGCTCTTCTTGTGATGGAGGTGGCACTTCTGGTTGTTCTTCAGGCTGATTGCCATGACTTTTCTTCAATGAAGTTTTATCTAGTGGTCCATAATGTTCCACTATTTTTCATGAAGGATCAACAATTATTTCCTTGTTCCTACATAACTGAGAAACTATCATAGCATATGGGAGTGAGGGTATTTTCCTATCCATAACAAACAACATTTGATCCATGATAAGATTTGGCAAATCAATTGTGTGTCCCATCCCAAATGCATACAAGAAATAGGCCTAATCAGTATAAATTTGATTCTTCTGGGCTAGGGGTAACAAACTATTTACTGCTATCAAATTCAAAATTCAGTATTTTTCTGTCACATCCCCTTGCTTTATCTATTTATTTAGTCTTCCCCAAACGAACTATGAGTTACCCGTCAATTCTATCCCTACGTTTGTTGAGTCAGACAGTTCATGTAACGCCTCAAAATCCCCCTTGGACGGCATTACAATCTAAAAATCATTCACATTATGAGAGTGACTAAATAAATTCATCATTACAGAACATTTCATTCATCAAATATAACATTTACAATATCATCCCAAAAGAATAGGCCAACCATGGCCATTAAATCCCAAAAGAATCAACTATTTTCTCGCATCGGAATAAACAAAAATACATCTATTAATGTATCAAAATATATCCCCTAATCTAAAACATGGAGAGATCAACTCTAGATGTCCACCTCGAGATCCATGAGCCCGTCTAGTGGAGCTTCCCAATGTATCGGCTCCTCAACTCCGAGCTCCTTGTCTAGACCACAATCTGAAAAATATATAGTTTATAGGAGGTGAGCACTAAGCTCTGTAGCAACATTCCTCCCAAATTCAAACAAGGTTTAGAAAACGTATAAAGCAAGTTAGCCTCATTTTGCAAATATCATATATCAATTTTTGTTTTTGAAATTAAACCGGGACATTTCAACTGATCTCAAGTTTACACAACAACAATAATTTAAATGAACAGTAAAATGAATTTCCCAACAATAAACCATTTCCAACCATAAACCATTTCCCACAAGTTCTTGTAGAGTCTCATACTTCCACAAGCTCTTGTAGGAAACCAATTCCACACAATAATAATAATCGTTCAGTAGTGTCATCCCATATTTTCATGTATGTTGGTTACTTCCCATGAATCTACATCACGATTCTACCTCGTTCACCCACCACAATCACACAATTCAAAACATTTTAGGAAGGGCATATATTGTCTCTCACGGCATTGACAAATCCTTCCTAGGAAAGGTATACAATCCCTCAACCTCGAACTTACATGAACAATAGTGATTGTTCTCACAAACAACAAACCACTACAAGTGTTAGAAACCCATCTCACCCCCACCGAGATAGACTAACCTCTAACACTCTACAGTAGTGCTCGAATGCAATTCAAGTCCATCACAACAACCATACAAGAGATGCAATTCCCAACCAAATTCTCAAATCATAAGTAAATCATAAATCCCCAATTTCATCAACATTTTTCCAATAGAACAATTTAAGAAATTAAGCAAGATATCATCACAAATACCATTTTATTACTCATCACAAAGCACTAGGGTTTCAAAATCAAGAATAAAGGAAGAATCAAGAGGAAAATTCATCTCTTTTGAAAACTATGGTTTTATGACAAGAAAAGAAATCTCATGATTATGTAACCATAGCTTTGTTTAAAAACATGGTAATGGTTGCAAAAATCTCAAGGAATCATGATATCATAACATATACATATGATTAAGAATGAAAACACACATATACATACATGCCCGAGCCTCAATGGACAAGAATGGAAGGAACCCCTACCTTGGTGTTCTTGAAAAACTAGGGTTTTGATCTTCTTGAAGTGGAAATCCCCTTTGATCTTTTGTTTTTCTCTTCCTTTCTTCCTCTCTAAGGTTTTTTTGGGTTAGAAAAGTTGAAATGGGGCTAAATGGGACGCCCTTAGGTATTTATAGTGGAAGAAAAACCGACTATTTTGGGACTTAAAATTTCAGATTTTTAGAAAACCTTCCAAATGGTTTTTCATCGACCTTCCGGAAGGTTTGCCTAGTAGACAAACATTTCCTTTACCTTCCAGAAGGTTCTTCATCGACCTTCCGGAAGGTTTGTCTACTAGACAAACATTTTCATTAACCTTCCAGAAGGTTTTTCATTGACNCTTCCGGAAGGTTTGCCTAGTAGACAAACATTTCCTTTACCTTCCGGAAGGTTCTTCATCGACCTTCCGGAAGGTTTGTCTACTAGACAAACATTTTCATTAACCTTCCAGAAGGTTTTTCATTGACCTTCCAGAAGGTTTGTCTACTAGACAAACATTTTCGTTAACCTTCCGGAAGGTTTTTCATCGACCTTACGGAAGATTCTGCCTACTGGATAAGCATTTACCTTAACCTTTCGGAAGGTTTTGCCTATTTTTCTACAAATCTTCCCATCCTCGTTTCCAATCCATTTCAAACCCTTCCAATTCCAACCCATACTTATACAACATACTTTTGTACATCAAACCTAGTTGGTACAAGTTCTATTATGACGATTTCATATATTTGCAAGCTAAAACTATATTTTAACTACTATTTACTCGAATTTTATCATATTCATTTCAAAAGAATTAATTACTTGCTATATATACCTATATACATATATGAAGATAAAAGTGTGGGGTTTACAATCCACCCCCCTTAAAGAAAGTTTCATCCTCAAAACTCACCTCAAGTAATGAATAAATAAGGGTACTTCTCTCGCATCTCCAGCTCAGGTTTCCAAGTAGTTTCCTCCATTCTGGATGTTGCCACAAGACCTTCACTAGTTGGATGACTTTGTTGCGTAGCACCTTCTCCTTGGTGTCGAGAATCTTCACCGGTTGTTCTTCATATGTTGCTCCATCTTGAACTTCAATAGCTTTCAAATCCACAACCTGTGTTGTACCCGATTGACATTTCCTCAACATTGACACATGGAACACGTAATGTACCCCTGACAGCTAAGCTGGTAACCGAAGTTGATACGCCACTTTGCCTACCAGCTTGATCACTTCAAAGGTCTTATGTATCTTGGTGCTAATTTNTTTGAAACTTTTCCCCATATAAGTAACACCTCCACAACTTAAGAACAAAAACCACAGCGGCAAGCTCCAAATCGTGAGTGGGATAGTTCTGCTCATGAATCTTGAGTTACCTCGAGCCATAAGCAACAACCTTTCCTCCTTGCATTAGCACACATCTCAGGCCTNGTAGTCCCCTTCTTGGAATTCCAAGGGTATTCATCTTCTATCCGCATAGCTTTTCTGTCTACTTTGAGCCGTGTGTAGTTTCTCTCAGATGAGTTTGATTTTCTCCGTAGTCTCCCGAACAATCTCTAGCCCAAACAAACTACTCTCCCCAGCTTCTAGCCAACAAGTCGGTGACCTACATGGTCTCCCATACAATGCTTCATAAGGTGTCATGCCGATGTTAGATTGGAAACTATTGTTGTATGCGAATTCCACCAACGACAAATGATCAATCCAGTTTCCCTTGAAGTCCAACACACAAGCTCATAGCATGTCCTCCAAAATTTGTATCACCCTCTCGGATTGGGCATCCGTTTGGGGATGAAAGGCGGTGGTAAAGTGTAACTCTGTCCCCATAGCTCATTGTAGACTTTGCCAGAATTGCACCACGAAACGAGAATCACAATCCAAAACAATAGATAGCGAAACTCCATGTAATCTAACAATCTCAAGAATATACAGCTTGCTCAAGGTCTTTATTNCACGAAACGAGAATCACAATCCGAAACAATAGATAGCGAAACTCCATGTATCTAACAATCTCAAGAATATACAGCTTGCTCAAGGTCTTTATTGAGTTAATGGTTTTCATACTCAAGAAATGAGTGGACTTGGTAAGTCTATCAACAATGACCCATACAGCATATGCCCTCATGAAGTCCGTGGAAAGCCAGACACAAAGCCTATGGTGATGTGATCCCATTTCCATTCCGGAATAGGCAAGGACTGTAGTAGTCCTCCGCATTTGTGATACTCAATCTTCACTTGTTAGCACACTGTACATCGGGCTATGAACCTTGCCACATCCTTTTTTATTTCCTTCCACCAAAATTGACGCTTAATGTCCCTATACATTTTTGTGCCATCGGAGTGACACTCTCCTAGTATCTCCTCTTTTAGGGAAAAATCATCGTGGACGCAAAGCTTCTCCCCATATCTTAGTTCTCCATTTCTCAAAGACCAATCTTCCATTATTTCCCCATTTTCCAATTTAGCTCGAATCGACTCTAAGTCAGGATCCAAGTATTGTAACTCCACAACCCTACGTTGGAGTGTAGGTTGGGTTACAAGGTTAAATAGGCGTGGATGATTCTCCTGCCTATCCACCCATATATCAAAGTTCTCAAAGGCATCAATCATCTTCCACCTTTTACCTACAGGAATATTGATTTCACCTCGAGACTTTCTGCTAAGTGTATCGGCAACCACATTAACCTTCCCCGAATGGTAGTTGAGTGTGAAATCATAATCTTCTAGATACTCAACCCATCTTCTTTGCCGAAGATTCAAGTCTTTCTATGTGAATACATACTTGAGGCTCTTATGATCAGAAAACATTTGAAACTTTTCCCCATATAAGTAACACCTCCACAACTTAAGAACAAAAACCACAGCGGCAAGCTCCAAATCGTGAGTGGGATAGTTCTGCTCATGAATCTTGAGTTACCTCGAGCCATAAGCAACAACCTTTCCTCCTTGCATTAGCACACATCTCAGGCCTCATAGCGAAGCATCGGTGTAAACATCGTATCCTTCCCCACTTCTCAGAATAATGAGGATAGGAGCTGTCGTCAATCTCTCCTTCAAGGTACTAAAAGCTAATTCACACGCTTGAGTCCACCAAAATTTTTCTCCCTTCTTCGTAAGGCGAGTCATCAGTATTGCGAGCTTTGAGAACCCTTCTACAAACCTCCGGTAGTAGCCTACTAAACCCAGGAAACTACGTACTTCGGTCACATTCTTCGGTGGTTCCCACTTCANGCATGTCCTCCAAAATTTGTATCACCCTCTCGGATTGGGCATCCGTTTGGGGATGAAAGGCGGTGGTAAAGTGTAACTCTGTCCCCATAGCTCATTGTAGACTTTGCCAGAATTGCACCACGAAACGAGAATCACAATCCAAAACAATAGATAGCGAAACTCCATGTAATCTAACAATCTCAAGAATATACAGCTTGCTCAAGGTCTTTATTGTGTTAATGGTTTTCATACTCAAGAAATGAGCGGACTTGGTAAGTCTATCAACAATAACCCATACAACATATGCCCTCATGAAGTCCGTGGAAAGCCAGACACAAAGCCTATGGTGATGTGATCCCATTTCCATTCCGGAATAGGCAAGGACTGTAGTAGTCCTCCGCATTTGTGATACTCAATCTTCACTTGTTAGCACACTGTACATCGGGCTATGAACCTTGCCACATCCTTTTTTATTTCCTTCCACCAAAATTGACGCTTAATGTCCCTATACATTTTTGTGCCATCGGAGTGACACTCTCCTAGTATCTCCTCTTTTAGGGAAAAATCATCGTGGACGCAAAGCTTCTCCCCATATCTTAGTTCTCCATTTCTCAAAGACCAATCTTCCATTATTTCCCCATTTTCCAATTTAGCTCAAATCGACTCTAAGTCAGGATCCAAGTATTGTAACTCCACAACCCTACGTTGGAGTGTAGGTTGGGTTACAAGGTTAAATAGGCGTGGATGATTCTCCTGCCTATCCACCCATATATCAAAGTTCTCAAAGGCATCAATCATCTTCCACCTTTTACCTACAGGAATATTGATTTCACCTCGAGACTTTCTGCTAAGTGTATCGGCAACCACATTAACCTTCCCCGAATGGTAGTTGAGTGTGAAATCATAATCTTCTAGATACTCAACCCATCTTCTTTGCCGAAGATTCAAGTCTTTCTATGTGAATACATACTTGAGGCTCTTATGATCAGAAAACATTTGAAACTTTTCCCCATATAAGTAACACCTCCACAACTTAAGAACAAAAACCACAGCGGCAAGCTCCAAATCGTGAGTGGGATAGTTCTGCTCATGAATCTTGAGTTACCTCGAGCCATAAGCAACAACCTTTCCTCCTTGCATTAGCACACATCTCAGGCCTCATAGCGAAGCATCGGTGTAAACATCGTATCCTTCCCCACTTCTCAGAATAATGAGGATAGGAGCTGTCGTCAATCTCTCCTTCAAGGTACTAAAAGCTAATTCACACGCTTGAGTCCACCAAAATTTTTCTCCCTTCTTCGTAAGGCGAGTCATCAGTATTGCGAGCTTTGAGAACCCTTCTACAAACCTCCGGTAGTAGCCTACTAAACCCAGGAAACTACGTACTTCGGTCACATTCTTCGGTGGTTCCCACTTCATCACTGCTTCAATCTTGGCGGGGTCAATAGCTACCCCTTGTTCGGACACAACATGACCAAGGAATTTACTTTCTTCATCCAAAACTCGCATTTACTCATCTTCGCATACAACTTATGCTCTCTTAGTGTCTGTAACACAATTGAGAGATGGCGTTCATGTTCCCCTTGGATCTGTGAATAAATCAATATGTCATCAATAAACACAATGACAAACTGATCTAGATACGGCCAGAATACCCAGTGCATTAAGTCCATGAAGGCTACTGGAGCATTAGTCAATCCAAACGGCATCACCGTATATTCGAAATGATCATACCAGGTACGAAAAGCTGTCTTAGGAATATCCTCCTCCTTGATCCACAATTGATGATACCTAGTGCGAAGATCAATCTTGGAGTAATACTTAGAACCTCTCAACTGATCAAATAAATCATCAATTCATGGCAATGGATATTTATTCTTCACTGTCACTCGATTCAACTGTTGGTAACCCATGCATAACTGAAGTGTTTCGTCATGGTTCTTCACAAAAAGGACTGGGGCTCCCCAAGGTGAAGTGTTTAAACGGATAAACCCAATACCCAACAGATGGTCCAATTGTTTCCTTATCTCCTTCAACTCTAAAGGTGCCATCCGATAAGGAGCAATGGATATGGGTTCGGTTCCCGGATAGAGGTCAATCTTAAACTCAATTNAACCTTTCCTCCTTGCATTAGCACACATCTCAGGCCTCATAGCGAAGCATCGGTGTAAACATCGTATCCTTCCCCACTGCTCAGAATAATGAGGATAGGAGCTGTCGTCAATCTCTCCTTCAAGGTACTAAAAGCTAATTCACACGCTTGAGTCCACCAAAATTTTTCTCCCTTCTTCGTAAGGCGAGTCATCAGTATTGCGAGCTTTGAGAACCCTTCTACAAACCTCCGGTAGTAGCCTACTAAACCCAGGAAACTACGTACTTCGGTCACATTCTTCGGTGGTTCCCACTTCATCACTGCTTCAATCTTGGCGGGGTCAACAGCTACCCCTTGTTCGGACACAACATGACCAAGGAATTTACTTTCTTCATCCAAAACTCGCATTTACTCATCTTCGCATACAACTTATGCTCTCTTAGTGTCTGTAACACAATTGAGAGATGGCGTTCATGTTCCCCTTGGATCTGTGAATAAATCAATATGTCATCAATAAACACAATGACAAACTGATCTAGATACCCAGTGCATTTGAATACCCAGTGTATTAAGTCCATGAAGGCTACTAGAGCATTAGTCAATCCAAACGGCATCACCGTATATTCGAAATGACCATACCAGGTACGAAAAGCTGTCTTAGGAATATCCTCCTCCTTGATCCACAATTGATGATACCTAGTGCGAAGATCAATCTTGGAGTAATACTTAGAACCTCTCAACTGATCAAATAAATCATCAATTCATGGCAATGGATATTTATTCTTCACTGTCACTCGATTCAACTGTTGGTAACCCATGCATAACTGAAGTGTTTCGTCATGGTTCTTCACAAAAAGGACTGGGGCTCCCCAAGGTGAAGTGTTTAAACGGATAAACCCAATACCCAACAGATGGTCTAACTGTTTCCTTATCTCCTTCAACTCCAAAGGTGCCATCCGATAAGGAGCAATGGATATGGGTTCGGTTCCCGGATAGAGGTCAATCTTAAACTCAATTTCTCTCTATGGGGGTAACCCAGGTAATTCTTCTAGGAAGACATCCGAAAAATCCGATACTATCAACACTACGTCCACATGGGATTTATCCCNATGGGGGTAACCCAGGTAATTCTTCTGGGAAGACATCCGAAAAATCCGATACTATCAACACTACGTCCACATGGGATTTATCCCTATCGTCTCCCATTAAACTGGCCAACAAAATCAAGTTACTTCCCACCTTAGCTTTCAAGAATCTACTACCCGTAGTAGGAAATGGATGGGAAGTATTTCTATCATTCATGAAATTGAACATTATTCCTCCAGGTAAGTGAAATGAAATTCGTTTGCAAAAATAATCCATTACCGAACGAAAAGTAGATAACAAATTCATCCCAAATATGATGTCATACCCCTTCATGTCTAATGCAACAAAATTTATAATTAATTCTTGCTCCCCAATTCGAAGCACACAACCTCTACACACCCTTCTATTATCCAACCATTCTCCTGTAGGCATGTCAATACTCAAGGCATATTCTAGTTTCTCGAATTCCAATCCCAAATTACAAGCATATGTAGTGTGTATGAATGAATGAGTAGCCCTAGGATCAAATTAAATTCTGGCCCAAGAATTATAAAGAAGAACGATACCTTCCACTATGGTATTGGAAGCATCTTCCTCCAGCTGTGTCAAAGCAAACACTATCCCTTGATTGGCACCACTTGGCGCTAGAGTTGTTATCGGCCTCTGCTATAGTGGCTTTGGTGGTGGTGGCTTGTTTGCTTGATTGATCCTTGGTGGTAGTGATGGGCAGTTATTTCTGAAGTGCCCAACACCTCCACCTGCAAAGCATTGACGTGGGTCAATGCCTACTCTCTCAAGTGCGCCTCCAGCTCCTTGGGCTGTCTGAAGTCTTTGTCCAACCGCCTGGTTTGGGCGACGGTAAGGTGCCATTCTCTGCCCTTCACTACTGCTAGCACCCGTCCAGATCAGACCTCCTCTCACAAAGTTTTGTCATCGTTGGTTGTCCTCCGTGTCTTTCTCCACCAGTGCAACTCTGTCAACTAGATCCCCATAGTCTCGGATCTTGAGAGCCACAAGCTTCTCCCTGATGGCAGGCCTCAAGCCCTACTCAAAGCGTTTGGCCCTCCTAGTCTCGGTAGATATGAACTCTCTAGCATAGCGGGATAACTCGTCAAACATCTTCTCATACTCGGCCACCGTCATGCTTCCCTATCGTAGAGCTAGGAAATCTACACTCATCTTGTCCCTGACAGATTCAGGAAAGTACTTGTCTTGGAAGATTTGGTCGAACTCCTCCCAAGTGAGCGCATCGGTGTTCCTTCTTCTCTTTACTGAATCCCACCAATGGTCGGCCTTCCCCTCAAACAGATATGTTGCCAATCTGACCCGAAGATCCTCGGTAACTCCCATGTTGTCACACATCTTCTTTATCTGGAGGATCCATTTATCTGCATCCAAGGGGTTAGAGCTCCCTTGGAAAGTAGGTGGGTGTTGTCTTAGAAACTCTCGGAGAACAACCATCCTTCGATTTTTGTCCCCGTTGCCCTGTACTTGGGCTAGCAGATGAACCCCACCGTTGTGGCTGTTATTCCCATTTTGGTGTTGCATCAAAGTGGTAAGCTCTCTTAAACATTAGTATATGTCGTTCATGGCATCGAGAGGTGGTGATGGTGGGGGGTTTGCTTGGCCACCATGACCTCGTCCACATCCACGCCTACCGTCCATCCTGCACATCAATTCACTATTTAGTTTCATTGATGTACAAGACATCCAAAATATCACTTTATTTTTAAAGCATAAAGTTTGGATAAAATTTCATCTAACAATTTCGTCCAACCTAGTCCTATTTCTCTAGTAGTGATCCATAACCTACAGCTCCCATATAAGACCTAAAGCCTCGGCTCTTATACCAAAACTTTGTAACGCCCCAAAATCTCCCTTGGACGGCATTACAATCTAAAAATCATTCACATCATGAGAACGACTAAAAACATTCATCATTACAGAATATTTTATTTATCAAATATAACATTTATAATATNCCCCTTGGACGGTACAATCTAAAAATCATTCACATCATGAGAACGACTAAAAACATTCATCATTACAGAATATTTTATTTATCAAATATAACATTTATAATATCATCCCAAAAGAATAGGCCAACCATGGCCATTACATCCCAAAAGAATCAACTATTTTCTCGCAGCGGAATAAACAAAAATACATCTATTAATGTACCAAAATATATCCCCTAATCTAAAATATGGAGAGATTAACTCTAGACGTCCAACTCGAGATCCACGAGCCCATCTAGTGGAGCTTCCCAATGTATCTGCTCCTCAACTCCGAGCTCCTTGTCTAGACCACAATCCAAAAAATATATAGTTTATAGGGGGTGAGCACTAAGCTCTATAGCAATATTCCTCCCAAATTCAAACAAGATTTAGAAAACGTATAAAGCAAGTCGGCCTCATTTTGCAAATATCATATATCAATTTTTGTTTTTGAAATTAAACCAGGACATTTCAACGGATCTCAAGTTTATGCAACAACAATAATTTAAATGAACGGTAAAACAAATTTCCCAACAATAAACCATTTCCAACCATAAATCATTTTTCACAAGTTCTTGTAGAGTCTCATACCTCCACAAGCTCTTGTAGGAAACCAATTCCACATAATAATAATCATCGTTCAATAGTGTCATCCCATATTTTCATGTATGTTGGTTACTTCCTATGAATCTACACCATGATTCTACCTCGTTCACCCACCATAATCACACAATTCAAAATATTTTAGGAAGGGCATATACCGTCTCTCACGGCATTGACGAATCCTTCCCAGGAAAGGTATACAATCCCTCAACCTCGAACCTACATNCATCGTTCAATAGTGTCATCCCATATTTTCATGTATGTTGGTTACTTCCCATGAATCTACACCATGATTCTACCTCGTTCACCCACCATAATTACACAATTCAAAATATTTTAGGAAGGGCATATACCGTCTCTCACGGCATTGACGAATCCTTCCCAGGAAAGGTATACAATCCCTCAACCTCGAACCTACATGAACAATAGTGGTTGTTCTCACAAACAACAAACCACTACAAGTGTTAGAAAATAATCTCACCCCCACCGAGATATACTAACCTCTAACACTCTACAATAGTGCTCGAATGCAATTCAAGTCCATCACAACAACCATACAAGAGATGCAATTCCCAACCAAATTCGCAAATCATAAGTAAATCATAAATCCCCAATTTCATCGGCATTTTTCCAATAGAAAATTTTAAGAAATTAAGCAAGAGATCATAACAAATATCATTTTATTACTCAACACAAAGCACTAGGGTTTCGAAATCAAGAATAAAGGAAGAATCAAAAGGAAAATCCATCTCTTTTGAAAACTAGGATTTATGAAAAGAAAAGAAAACTCATGGTTTTATAACCATAGCTTTGTTTAAAAACATGGAAATGGTTGCAAAAATCTCAAGGAATCATGATTTCATAACATATACATATGATTGAGAGTGAAAACATACATATACATACATGCCCTAGCCTCAATGGACAAGAATGGATGGAACCCCTACTTTGGTGTTCTTGAAAAACTAGGGTTTAGATCTTCTTGAAGTGGAAATCCCCTATAATCTTGCATTTTTCTCTTCCTTTCTTCCTCTCTAAGGTTTTCTAGGGTTAGAAAAGTTGAAATGGGGCTAGATGGGACGTCCTTGGGTATTTATAGTGGAAGAAAAATTTTAAATTTTTAGAAAATCTTCCAGAAGGTTTTTCATCGACCTTTCAGATGGTTTGCCTATTAGAAAAACATTTCTTTTACCTTACGGAAGGTTTTGTCTACTGGATAAGCATTTACCTTAATCTTCCGGAAGGTTTTGCCTATTTTTCTACAAATCCTCCCTTCTTCATTTCCAATCCATTCCAAACCCTTCCAATTTCAACCCAAACTTATACAACATACTTTTGTACATCAAACCTAGTTGGTACAAGTTCTATTACGACGATTTCATATATTTGCAAGCTAAAACTAAGTTTTAACTACTATTTACTAAAATTTTACCATATTCATTTCAAAAGAATTAATTACTTGCTATATATACCTATATACATATATAAAGATAAAAGTGTGGGGTTTACAATCTAGTGTAAGGATATTGTGGGTTAGGTGGTCTTTGCATGGGGTTAAAAAATTCGACTATCGTAGCCGATGTGACTTGAAAGATTCTACCTCGTACAAACACACGCAATTGTTTTTCTCCAATTATTTCTGCATTACTATAAAATTCATGGACCAAGTGCTTGATATTTTCCATTGTATTCCCAATTATCCTCCCATGAACCCTCAATGTGTATACAACCTATGTGTGTAGGTGGGTGTCACTCTCACTTGGGTTCAATGCAAGAATTAGGGAAACGAAATAATGGTGTGGTGGAATGAAATGGGTGTGTGAACAAAAGTGCTTCTCAAGCACAGAGAGACTTTCAAGTGTCGTGTTCTACATTAAAAAGTATTCCAAGGTCGTCTTCTCAGGGGAGGAAGGGAATTGCGTTGAAGGTGATTTTGGTGAAAAAGGAAAAGTGTAAAATCTTTTGATGTTTGAGTTGCTTATTTGTGTTTGTGATAGAAAATAAAATGGAAATAAGTGTTGACTAATCCGAAGAGGTAATTACAATGAGAATACCAAATCAACTCAAGGCCTTCCTCCAATGCTATCTAGATGTTCGACTGATTCGTAGGAAGCGCAAGACTAAAATGGAGGTGAGGATTCAAGCTTACCCCGTGACAATGCCTACGATATATCAAGAACTCATAACCATGTCCTCACTCAACCTAGTCAAACTAAACCAATATACACTACGAGGAGAAAAGAAAATAAGTTGAAGTAGCATACCCAAGAGGAGTTCTCCCTTGGATTAGCCAACTTAAAGCTTAGCTACTAATGATCAAAGGAAAGACACGCATAATGTAAAGAGACATAATGAAGAAATGAAACATGGAACTTAAATTAATGCAAGAAATCTTAAACTATGAAGAAATATATTCAATACCCATTTTAAAAGCTTGAAAAGAGGGAAAATCCATACAACAATGGTAGAATGTAAATGGTGTATTTAAACTTACAAAGCATTTGAAATAAATGACATTAAAGACAATAAATGAAGCTTACAAGATCCTTACAAAAGATTACGAGTGAAAATGGGAGAAGACAATGCAAAAATCTAAGCTTTCTATCTCTACTATTCATCTTCTTCCTTGGAGCTTTATAAACTTAGGTAGCCTCTTCTTCAAAGCTTATGGAATGTTGAATATATGGTGCAGGAATGATAGCTTTGTTGATTTGGGAGTTCATGAAGGAGTTCGCTTAGGCTACAAAGCCGAAGGCGAATCTCCCTTTCGCCAATCTTGTTACTAAGATGTGCTATCATTGCAAGGTCAAGGGTTACGCCTCCAATGTGTTGTTGCTCCCTCAGGTTGGTGCTATTGGGAAATAGAGTAGCAGTAAGAGGGAAACAAGGACTAGAGGACAACTAGAGCCTCAGGACTTGAGTCATCCTCTTTTGGGCCGTCTACTTCTAGGTCTTCCACCTCTGTCCCGGTCTGTACAGTTCCACAACACTTAGATGCCTTGAAGAGGATGATGTATGGGCTTTCACTGATGGTGATCCAAATCTTNCAGGACTTGAGTCATCCTCTTTTGGGCCGTCTACTTCTAGGCCTTCCACCTCTGTCCCGGTCCGTACAGTTCCACAACGCTTAGATGCCTTGAAGAGGATGATGTATGGGCTTTCACTGATGGTGATCCAAATCTTTAAGCACGCCTTTCTAGGTGAGTCAATCCCCTATAGACCTCCACCTCCTCCAGTCAAACCCTCTACCTTTGCACCTATTACTTCTATTATCGTCAACATGGAGGGACTAGGGTGACAATGAGGAGGAGAGTGAGGAGGAGAAGGATGAGGACAATGAGCAGTTGTGTTGTTGTGTTTTGTTTGTTTTAGTTTTAGTTATTGCATAGTTAGGATTAGAATTATCGGCCAAGTAGAAGTGTTTGTAGGATTTTGGGACATTTTTTTTTGAATTCTAAATCCTTGTACTGAACTTTTGGATGTAATTAATGAAAAGTACTACAGTTGTTTCGCTTTATCTTGCCCAACGTCTATTTCTTTAATTGCATTTTGATTGTTTTGCATTTTATTTTTCATGAATGGATTTTTGTAGCTTTATGCTTTGAGGTTTGAAAATAAAGTTTGCCAGGGACTAGCAAAACTCAAGTTGGGGGTTATGATTAGAAAAAAATATTGCACATCATGTATACATTTGCACCCCTTTTATACTTGCTTTTGTGGTGAAAATGGGAGAAAATCAATTAATCTCACAATTAATGAAGTTTATGTGTGATTGCAGCTAAGGAATAGAAAATGGCTTGAGTTAATCCCTCATGATAATGCTAAAGACAATGGAAAACAAGGGGTGGCTTAACGGGAGGCTTGGAAGGTGAATAAATCAATAAAAAGGCAAATCAGGAGAAAACCTTTCGGAAGGTTTTTCACACTAGATAGTTTCTACCTGTGCCCCTGCCCATCTACTTCTAGGCCTTCCACCTCTGTTCTGGTCCATACAGTTCCACAGCGCCTAGACACCTTGGAGAGGACGATGTATGGACTTTCACTGATGGTGACCTGAATCTTTGAGCACACCTTTCTAGGCGAGCTAATCCCCAGTGGACCTCCACCTCCTCCGGTCAGACCCCTCTACCTCTGCACCTATTTCTTCTACTATCATCGACATAGAGGGCTCTGACGATGATGACTCGGGTGACGAGGAGGAGGAGAGTGATGATGAGAATGAGGAGGAGATGGATAAGGATGACGAGTAGTTGTGTCGTTGTGTTTTTTTGGTTTTAGTTTTAGTTGTTGCACAGTTAGGATTATAATTATCAGCCAAGTAGAAGTGTCTCTAGGATTTTGAGACGTTTTGTTTTTGAATTCTAAATCCTTGTATTGAAATTTTGGATGTAATTAATGAAAATTATTACAGTTGTTTCGCTTTATTTTGTCCAAGTCTATTTCTTTAATTGCATTGTGATTTCACATTTTGATTTTTTTGCATTTTATTTTTCATGAATGGATTATTGTAGCTTTATGCTTTGAGGTTTGAACATAAAGGTTGCTAGGGACTGCTTGAATGTTTTCCTCGTATGCCCTAAGCTCCACACATGAACCCTCAATGTGTATATAGCTTATATGTAGGTGAATGTCACTCTCACTCGGGTTCAATGCAAGAAATAGGGAAAACGGATGTGTGGAATGAAATAAGTGTGTGTGTGTGTGTGTGAACAAAAATGGTCCCCAAGCGCATGGAGACTTTCGAGTGTCGTGTTTTACTTGGAAATCGTTTTCCAAAGTCGTCTCCTCAAGGAAGAAGGTGAATCATGTTAAAGGTGATTTTGGTGAAAAAGGAAAAAGTGTAAAAATCTTTGAAGTTTGAGTTTTGTGGTTNAAGTGTCGTGTTTTACTTGGAAATCGTTTTCCAAAGTCGTCTCCTCAAGGAAGGAGGTGAATCATGTTGAAGGTGATTTTGGTGAAAAAGGAAAAAGTGTAAAAATCTTTGAAGTTTGAGTTTTGTGGTTGTGTTTGTGATATAAAATGAAATGGAACAAGTGTTGGCTAATCCGAAGAGGTCATTCCAATGGGAATGCCAAATCAACTAAAGACCTTCCTCCAATGGTGTCTAGAAGTTCAATTGATTTGTGGGAAACGAGGGACTAAAATGGAGGTAAGGATCCAAGCATACTCTGTGACAAGTCTACGGAATATCAAAGACTCACAACCACATCCACACTCAACCCAGTCAAACTGAATCAACATACACTACAAGAAGAAAAGAAAATGAGTTGAAATGGCATATCCAATAGGAGTTCTCTCTTGGACTAGCCAACATAAAATTTAGCTACTCGTACTAAAGGAAAAGACATGCATAATGTGAAGAGGCATAGTGAAGAAAATGGAGATTGAAACTTAACTTAATGCAAGAAAACATAAACTATGAAGAGAAATATGCAATANGTGAAGAAAATGGAGATTGAAACTTAACTTAATGCAAGAAAACATATACTATGAAGAGAAATATGCAATACCCATTTTAAAACTTGACAATGAAGAACTTAAATGCATTAATGGTGAAATCCAAAATGTAAGACTAAGCTGGAAATGTTCTTGTAATAAATGACATTAAATACATTAAATGAAACTTAAACAAGTCTTACAAGAAATTACAAGTGAAAAGGATGGAAGAAAATGCAAAAATATTAACTTCGCTCTCTAGGACTTCATCTTCTTCCCTTGGAGCTTCTCTCTCTATATTGAAATGTATATCGATAATGGTAATGAATCATTAAAAATGTCCATAGAGCTCCCCATAGCCTGTATGGTAGAACTCCTATCCATAGGAGACTGATTGGATGCCTTGTTTTAGGCTAGGACAAGCCTAGCCTTCACCTCTCTTGCCATGCTCTTCCCTCTCCTCATTAATGCTAAAGCCTTTAAAGTCCAATCTATGGTGATGGGAGGCATGTAGATGTGTAAGGAGTGTCAGGGGACAAATTGAAGAAGTGTAGGTGGGACCCCCAAACGGGAGAGCTTAAGTTGTAGGCTGTCTGGGCAAAACCTTCCAAAAGGTCGACACAAACTTTTCGGAACGTTTGTGCAGGAACAGTTAAATGAGGAAACCAACAAACCTTCCGAAAGGTTATGGTAGTGAAAACGCAAAACAAGCACTGAGACACCATTGGTAGAATGTATTGAGTTGATTTGAGATTCCCAGTGGAATGATCTTTTCGGATTAGCCATCCTTGTTTTCTTACATTTTATCAAAAACATCACTCACCAAAACACGAACTCACAAGATTTTACATTTTTCATTTCTTTACAAAATCNGCAGTGGAATGATCTTTTCGGATTAGCCATCCTTGTTTTCTTACATTTTATCAAAAACTTCACTCACCAAAACACGAACTCACAAGATTTTACATTTTTCATTTCTTTACAAAATCACTTTCACCACAATTTGACCTTTCTTCCATGAGGAGACGACCTTGGAATACTCAATTCCAAGTAAAACACGACATTGAAAGTCTTTATACTCTTGGGGAGCNTCACTTTCACCACAATTTGACCTTTCTTCCATGAGGAGACGACCTTGGAATACTCAATTCCAAGTAAAACACGACATTGCAAGTCTTTATACTCTTGGGGAGCACTTTTGCACACACAATTTTCATTCACATGCACGTTTTTTTCCATTTCTTGCATCGAACCCGAGGGAGAGTGACACTCACCTACTCATATAAGCCATATACACACAACCGGGTGCATGTGTGGAGATTAGGGTGAATCGCTTCAAGCACTAGACAAGAGAGCCAAAAACTTGATTTGATCTTTATCATACACACCCAAGTATAAGTGGTTAATTTGTAATATTTCTTGGTGCAGTCCGAAGTTGATTCCACAGGGAGTTATTTGTTGGAAACTTGAAACAGAAAAGACTAAATGAAACCTAGAAAAATATTGTGAAATAGTGAATTGTGGTGTGAGCTCAGTGATTTGAAAACAACTTGTTTAAAAACACGAGTTTGCAATAAATGGAAAATGGAACTCTTTTGTTCAGGGACCGGGACATGCATGCAATTGCTTAAGTTTATGATGTTGCTATCATACTACAATTAACCCCCCATTTTAATGGTAAGTTAATCAGAAGGTATTTAATATAAAATCATAATATAACAATTATTAGGTTTACCGAAATGTATATGCACCATACCACAACCAATCACCCTAGCAAACCTGAAGGCATAAAACCGTTCAAAAGTTCACTTTGATAATTAATCAAAAGGTTTATAGTTTAATAAAAAACATAGCTCCAGATTATGCATTGAATCAAAAGCATTGGATATGGTGAGACTTAACCCGTCTATAACCAATCTCCTGACTTTTACATAAAACCTAGCTTATAAATTCATTCTGAAGAACATAACACAAAAAAGATAGAATGAAAACAACAATAAAACCAAGCTCGGTACTTGCATGAACCATGAGCATAACCTAAGTTACACAATAGGAATACAAAGTACAAAACATTAAAAGAAAGTACCATCCATCAATTAAGGAAGGTATATAACAATAAAGCATAAAATAAAAATGCAATTATCATAACTGAAGCAATGTTACACAAGTCCTTCCACACTCACTAAAGAGGTAATGAAAAACTACCCACTCTTCATAGTCATGGGCAACCTAGAAAAGTGGGTGATCTTCATTCCTCCAAGTAAGATTGGAATTAAAATACAAAACAATAATACAAAAAATAATTTTGTAACTCTTACCCGAGGTTAGCTTGAAACACCACTACCATTCCTTTGCCAAGGCAAGGCTAGAAAAAGTGAAAGAAGATTAACCTTCCAAGAAAGAAGAGATCTATAAGAAAAGTAGAAGAGAGAAAAGGCTAGGAAAACCGTAAATTGTAAGTAAAGAATGCTATAAAAACTGGCGGGAGGGGGTATTTAAATTAAGAGAATAAGTATTACTCACTATACTCATTGCATATATTTGAAAAAAGCCCCGAAACATTCCAAACAGCTACAACATAGGTTAAACCCACATTTTAAAGAAGTTATCAAGAGTGAAAAACTTAAATTATTAGATGCAAGAATCATATACCACATCCCCGATAGTAATGGCTCAATCATACACATGTAGTAACCAAAAACATACATATTACAATTGGGAGTAGTGAAAATGAAAAGTAGACACGAGAAAATTCAACTTCTTCAAAAATTTACGGTTAAAATTCAAATTCAGCAAANAGGATGGGTGACCCCCTGGAAAGTCCTCGTGTTGCACCCCTTTTTTGTGTCAGACTCGAATTTTTGGTCTTTACGAGGCTGCATTTTTTTGTGCGGGGCCCATTTGGTGGACGGTTTTAGTATTTAAAGATCTCGAAAAAATACCCAGATTCAAAAAAAAAATTGCCTCAAACGGACAACTGAGCGCAAAGTTATGGTCGCTTAAAGTTTTGTTAATTTTTAATGGTTTTCTAACACTCCGCCCAAGCGCCAGCGTCCCAACGGCCATGCCCAATGGTGCCAGGGCCAGGGCCCATTCGGTGGACGGTTTGGGGCGGTTCTTGTACGTTTAATCGCGATACTATGTGTCGGGGAGGAACGGAGTGGAGGGGAGCGGAACGGAGTGGAGGGGAGCGGAACGGAACGGAAAGGAGGTAACTTATAAGAATAAAAAGCGGAGGAGATGTCGGGTGCGATCATACCAGCACTAATGCACCGGATCCCATCAGAACTCCGCAGTTAAGCGTGCTTGGGCGAGAGTAGTACTAGGATGGGTGACCCCCTGGGAAGTCCTCGTGTTGCACCCCTTTTTTGTGTCAGACCCGAATTTTCGGTCTTTAAGAGGCTGTATTTTTTTGTGCGGGGCCCATTTGGTGGGCGGTTTTAATATTTGTAGATCTCGAAAAAATACCCAGATTCAAAAAAAAAATTGCCTCAAACGGACAACTGAGCGCAAAGTTATGGTCGCTTAAAGTTTTGTTAATTTTTAATGGTTTTCTAACACTCCGCCCAAGCGCCAGCGTCCCAACGGCCATGCCCAATGGTGCCAGGGCCAGGGCCCATTCGGTGGACGGTTTGGGGCGGTTCTTGTACGTTTAATCGCGATACTATGTGTCGGGGAGGAACGGAGTGGAGGGGAGCGGAACGGAGTGGAGGGGAGCGGAACGGAACGGAAAGGAGGTAACTTATAAGAATAAAAAGCGGAGGAGATGTCGGGTGCGATCATACCAGCACTAATGCACCGGATCCCATCAGAACTCCGCAGTTAAGCGTGCTTGGGCGAGAGTAGTACTAGGATGGGTGACCCCCTGGGAAGTCCTCGTGTTGCACCCCTTTTTTGTGTCAGACCCGAATTTTCGGTCTTTAAGAGGCTGTATTTTTTTGTGCGGGGCCCATTTGGTGGGCGGTTTTAATATTTGTAGATCTCGAAAAAATACCCAGATTCAAAAAAAAAATTGCCTCAAACGGACAACTGAGCGCAAAGTTATGGTCGCTTAAAGTTTTGTTAATTTTTAATGGTTTTCTAACACTCCGCCCAAGCGCCAGCGTCCCAACGGCCATGCCCAATGGTGCCAGGGCCAGGGCCCATTCGGTGGACGGTTTGGGGCGGTTCTTGTACGTTTAATCGCGATACTATGTGTCGGGGAGGAACGGAGTGGAGGGGAGCGGAACGGAGTGGAGGGGAGCGGAACGGAACGGAAAGGAGGTAACTTATAAGAATAAAAAGCGGAGGAGATGTCGGGTGCGATCATACCAGCACTAATGCACCGGATCCCATCAGAACTCCGCAGTTAAGCGTGCTTGGGCGAGAGTAGTACTAGGATGGGTGACCCCCTGGGAAGTCCTCGTGTTGCACCCCTTTTTTGTGTCAGACCCGAATTTTCGGTCTTTAAGAGGCTGTATTTTTTTGTGCGGGGCCCATTTGGTGGGCGGTTTTAATATTTGTAGATCTCGAAAAAATACCCAGATTCAAAAAAAAAATTGCCTCAAACGGACAACTGAGCGCAAAGTTATGGTCGCTTAAAGTTTTGTTAATTTTTAATGGTTTTCTAACACTCCGCCCAAGCGCCAGCGTCCCAACGGCCATGCCCAATGGTGCCAGGGCCAGGGCCCATTCGGTGGACGGTTTGGGGCGGTTCTTGTACGTTTAATCGCGATACTATGTGTCGGGGAGGAACGGAGTGGAGGGGAGCGGAACGGAGTGGAGGGGAGCGGAACGGAACGGAAAGGAGGTAACTTATAAGAATAAAAAGCGGAGGAGATGTCGGGTGCGATCATACCAGCACTAATGCACCGGATCCCATCAGAACTCCGCAGTTAAGCGTGCTTGGGCGAGAGTAGTACTAGGATGGGTGACCCCCTGGGAAGTCCTCGTGTTGCACCCCTTTTTTGTGTCAGACCCGAATTTTCGGTCTTTAAGAGGCTGTATTTTTTTGTGCGGGGCCCATTTGGTGGGCGGTTTTAATATTTGTAGATCTCGAAAAAATACCCAGATTCAAAAAAAAAATTGCCTCAAACGGACAACTGAGCGCAAAGTTATGGTCGCTTAAAGTTTTGTTAATTTTTAATGGTTTTCTAACACTCCGCCCAAGCGCCAGCGTCCCAACGGCCATGCCCAATGGTGCCAGGGCCAGGGCCCATTCGGTGGACGGTTTGGGGCGGTTCTTGTACGTTTAATCGCGATACTATGTGTC
Source organism: Ilex paraguariensis (assembly GCA_963454935.2). Classification (NCBI taxonomy): domain Eukaryota; kingdom Viridiplantae; phylum Streptophyta; class Magnoliopsida; order Aquifoliales; family Aquifoliaceae; genus Ilex; species Ilex paraguariensis. Next base: position 453,353 of record CAUOFW020000881.1, read on the forward strand.
GGGGAGGAACGGAGTGGAGGGGAGCGGAACGGAGTGGAGGGGAGCGGAACGGAACGGAAAGGAGGTAACTTATAAGAATAAAAAGCGGAGGAGATGTCGGGTGCGATCATACCAGCACTAATGCACCGGATCCCATCAGAACTCCGCAGTTAAGCGTGCTTGGGCGAGAGTAGTACTAGGATGGGTGACCCCCTGGGAAGTCCTCGTGTTGCACCCCTTTTTTGTGTCAGACCCGAATTTTCGGTCTTTAAGAGGCTGTATTTTTTTGTGCGGGGCCCATTTGGTGGGCGGTTTTAATATTTGTAGATCTCGAAAAAATACCCAGATTCAAAAAAAAAATTGCCTCAAACGGACAACTGAGCGCAAAGTTATGGTCGCTTAAAGTTTTGTTAATTTTTAATGGTTTTCTAACACTCCGCCCAAGCGCCAGCGTCCCAACGGCCATGCCCAATGGTGCCAGGGCCAGGGCCCATTCGGTGGACGGTTTGGGGCGGTTCTTGTACGTTTAATCGCGATACTATGTGTCGGGGAGGAACGGAGTGGAGGGGAGCGGAACGGAGTGGAGGGGAGCGGAACGGAACGGAAAGGAGGTAACTTATAAGAATAAAAAGCGGAGGAGATGTCGGGTGCGATCATACCAGCACTAATGCACCGGATCCCATCAGAACTCCGCAGTTAAGCGTGCTTGGGCGAGAGTAGTACTAGGATGGGTGACCCCCTGGGAAGTCCTCGTGTTGCACCCCTTTTTTGTGTCAGACCCGAATTTTCGGTCTTTAAGAGGCTGTATTTTTTTGTGCGGGGCCCATTTGGTGGGCGGTTTTAATATTTGTAGATCTCGAAAAAATACCCAGATTCAAAAAAAAAATTGCCTCAAACGGACAACTGAGCGCAAAGTTATGGTCGCTTAAAGTTTTGTTAATTTTTAATGGTTTTCTAACACTCCGCCCAAGCGCCAGCGTCCCAACGGCCATGCCCAATGGTGCCAGGGCCAGGGCCCATTCGGTGGACGGTTTGGGGCGGTTCTTGTACGTTTAATCGCGATACTATGTGTCGGGGAGGAACGGAGTGGAGGGGAGCGGAACGGAGTGGAGGGGAGCGGAACGGAACGGAAAGGAGGTAACTTATAAGAATAAAAAGCGGAGGAGATGTCGGGTGCGATCATACCAGCACTAATGCACCGGATCCCATCAGAACTCCGCAGTTAAGCGTGCTTGGGCGAGAGTAGTACTAGGATGGGTGACCCCCTGGGAAGTCCTCGTGTTGCACCCCTTTTTTGTGTCAGACCCGAATTTTCGGTCTTTAAGAGGCTGTATTTTTTTGTGCGGGGCCCATTTGGTGGGCGGTTTTAATATTTGTAGATCTCGAAAAAATACCCAGATTCAAAAAAAAAATTGCCTCAAACGGACAACTGAGCGCAAAGTTATGGTCGCTTAAAGTTTTGTTAATTTTTAATGGTTTTCTAACACTCCGCCCAAGCGCCAGCGTCCCAACGGCCATGCCCAATGGTGCCAGGGCCAGGGCCCATTCGGTGGACGGTTTGGGGCGGTTCTTGTACGTTTAATCGCGATACTATGTGTCGGGGAGGAACGGAGTGGAGGGGAGCGGAACGGAGTGGAGGGGAGCGGAACGGAACGGAAAGGAGGTAACTTATAAGAATAAAAAGCGGAGGAGATGTCGGGTGCGATCATACCAGCACTAATGCACCGGATCCCATCAGAACTCCGCAGTTAAGCGTGCTTGGGCGAGAGTAGTACTAGGATGGGTGACCCCCTGGGAAGTCCTCGTGTTGCACCCCTTTTTTGTGTCAGACCCGAATTTTCGGTCTTTAAGAGGCTGTATTTTTTTGTGCGGGGCCCATTTGGTGGGCGGTTTTAATATTTGTAGATCTCGAAAAAATACCCAGATTCAAAAAAAAAATTGCCTCAAACGGACAACTGAGCGCAAAGTTATGGTCGCTTAAAGTTTTGTTAATTTTTAATGGTTTTCTAACACTCCGCCCAAGCGCCAGCGTCCCAACGGCCATGCCCAATGGTGCCAGGGCCAGGGCCCATTCGGTGGACGGTTTGGGGCGGTTCTTGTACGTTTAATCGCGATACTATGTGTCGGGGAGGAACGGAGTGGAGGGGAGCGGAACGGAGTGGAGGGGAGCGGAACGGAACGGAAAGGAGGTAACTTATAAGAATAAAAAGCGGAGGAGATGTCGGGTGCGATCATACCAGCACTAATGCACCGGATCCCATCAGAACTCCGCAGTTAAGCGTGCTTGGGCGAGAGTAGTACTAGGATGGGTGACCCCCTGGGAAGTCCTCGTGTTGCACCCCTTTTTTGTGTCAGACCCGAATTTTCGGTCTTTAAGAGGCTGTATTTTTTTGTGCGGGGCCCATTTGGTGGGCGGTTTTAATATTTGTAGATCTCGAAAAAATACCCAGATTCAAAAAAAAAATTGCCTCAAACGGACAACTGAGCGCAAAGTTATGGTCGCTTAAAGTTTTGTTAATTTTTAATGGTTTTCTAACACTCCGCCCAAGCGCCAGCGTCCCAACGGCCATGCCCAATGGTGCCAGGGCCAGGGCCCATTCGGTGGACGGTTTGGGGCGGTTCTTGTACGTTTAATCGCGATACTATGTGTCGGGGAGGAACGGAGTGGAGGGGAGCGGAACGGAGTGGAGGGGAGCGGAACGGAACGGAAAGGAGGTAACTTATAAGAATAAAAAGCGGAGGAGATGTCGGGTGCGATCATACCAGCACTAATGCACCGGATCCCATCAGAACTCCGCAGTTAAGCGTGCTTGGGCGAGAGTAGTACTAGGATGGGTGACCCCCTGGGAAGTCCTCGTGTTGCACCCCTTTTTTGTGTCAGACCCGAATTTTCGGTCTTTAAGAGGCTGTATTTTTTTGTGCGGGGCCCATTTGGTGGGCGGTTTTAATATTTGTAGATCTCGAAAAAATACCCAGATTCAAAAAAAAAATTGCCTCAAACGGACAACTGAGCGCAAAGTTATGGTCGCTTAAAGTTTTGTTAATTTTTAATGGTTTTCTAACACTCCGCCCAAGCGCCAGCGTCCCAACGGCCATGCCCAATGGTGCCAGGGCCAGGGCCCATTCGGTGGACGGTTTGGGGCGGTTCTTGTACGTTTAATCGCGATACTATGTGTCGGGGAGGAACGGAGTGGAGGGGAGCGGAACGGAGTGGAGGGGAGCGGAACGGAACGGAAAGGAGGTAACTTATAAGAATAAAAAGCGGAGGAGATGTCGGGTGCGATCATACCAGCACTAATGCACCGGATCCCATCAGAACTCCGCAGTTAAGCGTGCTTGGGCGAGAGTAGTACTAGGATGGGTGACCCCCTGGGAAGTCCTCGTGTTGCACCCCTTTTTTGTGTCAGACCCGAATTTTCGGTCTTTAAGAGGCTGTATTTTTTTGTGCGGGGCCCATTTGGTGGGCGGTTTTAATATTTGTAGATCTCGAAAAAATACCCAGATTCAAAAAAAAAATTGCCTCAAACGGACAACTGAGCGCAAAGTTATGGTCGCTTAAAGTTTTGTTAATTTTTAATGGTTTTCTAACACTCCGCCCAAGCGCCAGCGTCCCAACGGCCATGCCCAATGGTGCCAGGGCCAGGGCCCATTCGGTGGACGGTTTGGGGCGGTTCTTGTACGTTTAATCGCGATACTATGTGTCGGGGAGGAACGGAGTGGAGGGGAGCGGAACGGAGTGGAGGGGAGCGGAACGGAACGGAAAGGAGGTAACTTATAAGAATAAAAAGCGGAGGAGATGTCGGGTGCGATGATACCAGCACTAATGCACCGGATCCCATCACAACTCCGCAATTAAGTGTGCTTGGGCGAGAGTAGTACTAGGATGGGTGACCCCCTGGGAAGTCCTCGTGTTGCACCCCTTTTTTGTGTCAGACCCGAATTTTCGGTCTTTAAGAGGCTGTATTTTTTTGTGCGGGGCCCATTTGGTGGGCGGTTTTAATATTTGTAGATCTCGAAAAAATACCCAGATTCAAAAAAAAAATTGCCTTAAACGGACAACTGAGCGCAAAGTTATGGTCGCTTAAAGTTTGGTTTATTTTTAATGGTTTTATAACACTCCGCCCAAGCGCCAGCGTCCCAACGGCCATGCCCAATGGTGCCAGGGCCAGGGCCCATTCGGTGGACGGTTTGGGGCGGTTCTTGTACGTTTAATCGCGATACTATGTGTCGGGGAGGAACGGAGTGGAGGGGAGCGGAACGGAACGGAAAGGAGGTAACTTATAAGAATAAAAAGCGGAGGAGATGTCGGGTGCGATCATACCAGCACTAATGCACCGGATCCCATCAGAACTCCGCAGTTAAGCGTGCTTGGGCGAGAGTAGTACTAGGATGGGTGACCCCCTGGGAAGTCCTCGTGTTGCACCCCTTTTTTGTGTCAGACCCGAATTTTCGGTCTTTAAGAGGCTGTATTTTTTTGTGCGGGGCCCATTTGGTGGGCGGTTTTAATATTTGTAGATCTCGAAAAAATACCCAGATTCAAAAAAAAAATTGCCTCAAACGGACAACTGAGCGCAAAGTTATGGTCGCTTAAAGTTTTGTTAATTTTTAATGGTTTTCTAACACTCCGCCCAAGCGCCAGCGTCCCAACGGCCATGCCCAATGGTGCCAGGGCCAGGGCCCATTCGGTGGACGGTTTGGGGCGGTTCTTGTACGTTTAATCGCGATACTATGTGTCGGGGAGGAACGGAGTGGAGGGGAGCGGAACGGAGTGGAGGGGAGCGGAACGGAACGGAAAGGAGGTAACTTATAAGAATAAAAAGCGGAGGAGATGTCGGGTGCGATCATACCAGCACTAATGCACCGGATCCCATCAGAACTCCGCAGTTAAGCGTGCTTGGGCGAGAGTAGTACTAGGATGGGTGACCCCCTGGGAAGTCCTCGTGTTGCACCCCTTTTTTGTGTCAGACCCGAATTTTCGGTCTTTAAGAGGCTGTATTTTTTTGTGCGGGGCCCATTTGGTGGGCGGTTTTAATATTTGTAGATCTCGAAAAAGTACCCAGATTCAAAAAAAAAATTGCCTCAAACGGACATGCCCAATGGTGCCAGGGCCAGGGCCCATTCGGTCGACGGTTTAATGGTTTTCTAACACTCCGCCCAAGCGCCAGCGTCCCAACGGCCATGCCCAATGGTGCCAGGGCCAGGGCCCATTCGGTGGACGGTTTGGGGCGGTTCTTGTACGTTTAATCGCGATACTATGTGTCGGGGAGGAACGGAGTGGAGGGGAGCGGAACGGAGTGGAGGGGAGCGGAACGGAACGGAAAGGAGGTAACTTATAAGAATAAAAAGCGGAGGAGATGTCGGGTGCGATCATACCAGCACTAATGCACCGGATCCCATCAGAACTCCGCAGTTAAGCGTGCTTGGGCGAGAGTAGTACTAGGATGGGTGACCCCCTGGGAAGTCCTCGTGTTGCACCCCTTTTTTGTGTCAGACCCGAATTTTCGGTCTTTAAGAGGCTGTATTTTTTTGTGCGGGGCCCATTTGGTGGGCGGTTTTAATATTTGTAGATCTCGAAAAAATACCCAGATTCAAAAAAAAAATTGCCTCAAACGGACAACTGAGCGCAAAGTTATGGTCGCTTAAAGTTTTGTTAATTTTTAATGGTTTTCTAACACTCCGCCCAAGCGCCAGCGTCCCAACGGCCATGCCCAATGGTGCCAGGGCCAGGGCCCATTCGGTGGACGGTTTGGGGCGGTTCTTGTACGTTTAATCGCGATACTATGTGTCGGGGAGGAACGGAGTGGAGGGGAGCGGAACGGAGTGGAGGGGAGCGGAACGGAACGGAAAGGAGGTAACTTATAAGAATAAAAAGCGGAGGAGATGTCGGGTGCGATCATACCAGCACTAATGCACCGGATCCCATCAGAACTCCGCAGTTAAGCGTGCTTGGGCGAGAGTAGTACTAGGATGGGTGACCCCCTGGGAAGTCCTCGTGTTGCACCCCTTTTTTGTGTCAGACCCGAATTTTCGGTCTTTAAGAGGCTGTATTTTTTTGTGCGGGGCCCATTTGGTGGGCGGTTTTAATATTTGTAGATCTCGAAAAAATACCCAGATTCAAAAAAAAAATTGCCTCAAACGGACAACTGAGCGCAAAGTTATGGTCGCTTAAAGTTTTGTTAATTTTTAATGGTTTTCTAACACTCCGCCCAAGCGCCAGCGTCCCAACGGCCATGCCCAATGGTGCCAGGGCCAGGGCCCATTCGGTGGACGGTTTGGGGCGGTTCTTGTACGTTTAATCGCGATACTATGTGTCGGGGAGGAACGGAGTGGAGGGGAGCGGAACGGAGTGGAGGGGAGCGGAACGGAACGGAAAGGAGGTAACTTATAAGAATAAAAAGCGGAGGAGATGTCGGGTGCGATCATACCAGCACTAATGCACCGGATCCCATCAGAACTCCGCAGTTAAGCGTGCTTGGGCGAGAGTAGTACTAGGATGGGTGACCCCCTGGGAAGTCCTCGTGTTGCACCCCTTTTTTGTGTCAGACCCGAATTTTCGGTCTTTAAGAGGCTGTATTTTTTTGTGCGGGGCCCATTTGGTGGGCGGTTTTAATATTTGTAGATCTCGAAAAAATACCCAGATTCAAAAAAAAAATTGCCTCAAACGGACAACTGAGCGCAAAGTTATGGTCGCTTAAAGTTTTGTTAATTTTTAATGGTTTTCTAACACTCCGCCCAAGCGCCAGCGTCCCAACGGCCATGCCCAATGGTGCCAGGGCCAGGGCCCATTCGGTGGACGGTTTGGGGCGGTTCTTGTACGTTTAATCGCGATACTATGTGTCGGGGAGGAACGGAGTGGAGGGGAGCGGAACGGAGTGGAGGGGAGCGGAACGGAACGGAAAGGAGGTAACTTATAAGAATAAAAAGCGGAGGAGATGTCGGGTGCGATCATACCAGCACTAATGCACCGGATCCCATCAGAACTCCGCAGTTAAGCGTGCTTGGGCGAGAGTAGTACTAGGATGGGTGACCCCCTGGGAAGTCCTCGTGTTGCACCCCTTTTTTGTGTCAGACCCGAATTTTCGGTCTTTAAGAGGCTGTATTTTTTTGTGCGGGGCCCATTTGGTGGGCGGTTTTAATATTTGTAGATCTCGAAAAAATACCCAGATTCAAAAAAAAAATTGCCTCAAACGGACAACTGAGCGCAAAGTTATGGTCGCTTAAAGTTTTGTTAATTTTTAATGGTTTTCTAACACTCCGCCCAAGCGCCAGCGTCCCAACGGCCATGCCCAATGGTGCCAGGGCCAGGGCCCATTCGGTGGACGGTTTGGGGCGGTTCTTGTACGTTTAATCGCGATACTATGTGTCGGGGAGGAACGGAGTGGAGGGGAGCGGAACGGAGTGGAGGGGAGCGGAACGGAACGGAAAGGAGGTAACTTATAAGAATAAAAAGCGGAGGAGATGTCGGGTGCGATCATACCAGCACTAATGCACCGGATCCCATCAGAACTCCGCAGTTAAGCGTGCTTGGGCGAGAGTAGTACTAGGATGGGTGACCCCCTGGGAAGTCCTCGTGTTGCACCCCTTTTTTGTGTCAGACCCGAATTTTCGGTCTTTAAGAGGCTGTATTTTTTTGTGCGGGGCCCATTTGGTGGGCGGTTTTAATATTTGTAGATCTCGAAAAAATACCCAGATTCAAAAAAAAAATTGCCTCAAACGGACAACTGAGCGCAAAGTTATGGTCGCTTAAAGTTTTGTTAATTTTTAATGGTTTTCTAACACTCCGCCCAAGCGCCAGCGTCCCAACGGCCATGCCCAATGGTGCCAGGGCCAGGGCCCATTCGGTGGACGGTTTGGGGCGGTTCTTGTACGTTTAATCGCGATACTATGTGTCGGGGAGGAACGGAGTGGAGGGGAGCGGAACGGAGTGGAGGGGAGCGGAACGGAACGGAAAGGAGGTAACTTATAAGAATAAAAAGCGGAGGAGATGTCGGGTGCGATCATACCAGCACTAATGCACCGGATCCCATCAGAACTCCGCAGTTAAGCGTGCTTGGGCGAGAGTAGTACTAGGATGGGTGACCCCCTGGGAAGTCCTCGTGTTGCACCCCTTTTTTGTGTCAGACCCGAATTTTCGGTCTTTAAGAGGCTGTATTTTTTTGTGCGGGGCCCATTTGGTGGGCGGTTTTAATATTTGTAGATCTCGAAAAAATACCCAGATTCAAAAAAAAAATTGCCTCAAACGGACAACTGAGCGCAAAGTTATGGTCGCTTAAAGTTTTGTTAATTTTTAATGGTTTTCTAACACTCCGCCCAAGCGCCAGCGTCCCAACGGCCATGCCCAATGGTGCCAGGGCCAGGGCCCATTCGGTGGACGGTTTGGGGCGGTTCTTGTACGTTTAATCGCGATACTATGTGTCGGGGAGGAACGGAGTGGAGGGGAGCGGAACGGAGTGGAGGGGAGCGGAACGGAACGGAAAGGAGGTAACTTATAAGAATAAAAAGCGGAGGAGATGTCGGGTGCGATCATACCAGCACTAATGCACCGGATCCCATCAGAACTCCGCAGTTAAGCGTGCTTGGGCGAGAGTAGTACTAGGATGGGTGACCCCCTGGGAAGTCCTCGTGTTGCACCCCTTTTTTGTGTCAGACCCGAATTTTCGGTCTTTAAGAGGCTGTATTTTTTTGTGCGGGGCCCATTTGGTGGGCGGTTTTAATATTTGTAGATCTCGAAAAAATACCCAGATTCAAAAAAAAAATTGCCTCAAACGGACAACTGAGCGCAAAGTTATGGTCGCTTAAAGTTTTGTTAATTTTTAATGGTTTTCTAACACTCCGCCCAAGCGCCAGCGTCCCAACGGCCATGCCCAATGGTGCCAGGGCCAGGGCCCATTCGGTGGACGGTTTGGGGCGGTTCTTGTACGTTTAATCGCGATACTATGTGTCGGGGAGGAACGGAGTGGAGGGGAGCGGAACGGAGTGGAGGGGAGCGGAACGGAACGGAAAGGAGGTAACTTATAAGAATAAAAAGCGGAGGAGATGTCGGGTGCGATCATACCAGCACTAATGCACCGAATCCCATCAAAACTAAGCAGATAGGCGTGCTTGGGCGTGAGTAGTACTAGCAAGGGTGACCCCCTGGGAAGTCCTCGTGTTGCACCCCTTTTTTGTGTCAGACCCGAATTTTCGGTCTTTAAGAGGCTGTATTTTTTTGTGCGGGGCCCATTTGGTGGGCGGTTTTAATATTTGTAGATCTCGAAAAAATACCCAGATTCAAAAAAAAAATTGCCTCAAACGGACAACTGAGCGCAAAGTTATGGTCGCTTAAAGTTTTGTTAATTTTTAATGGTTTTCTAACACTCCGCCCAAGCGCCAGCGTCCCAACGGCCATGCCCAATGGTGCCAGGGCCAGGGCCCATTCGGTGGACGGTTTGGGGCGGTTCTTGTACGTTTAATCGCGATACTATGTGTCGGGGAGGAACGGAGTGGAGGGGAGCGGAACGGAGTGGAGGGGAGCGGAACGGAACGGAAAGGAGGTAACTTATAAGAATAAAAAGCGGAGGAGATGTCGGGTGCGATCATACCAGCACTAATGCACCGGATCCCATCAGAACTCCGCAGTTAAGCGTGCTTGGGCGAGAGTAGTACTAGGATGGGTGACCCCCTGGGAAGTCCTCGTGTTGCACCCCTTTTTTGTGTCAGACCCGAATTTTCGGTCTTTAAGAGGCTGTATTTTTTCGTGCGCGCCACATTTTGTGGACGGTTTTAATTTTTGCAGATCTCCAAAAAATACCCAGATTCAAAAAAAAAATTGCCTCAAATGGACAAGTGAGCGCAAAGTTATGGTCGATTAAAGTTTTTTATTTTTTAATGGGTTTTCTAACACTCCGCCCAAGCGCCAGCGTCCCAACGGCCATGCCCAATGGTGCCAGGGCCAGGGCCCATTCGGTGGACGGTTTGGGGCGGTTCTTGTACGTTTAATCGCGATACTATGTGTCGGGGAGGAACGGAGTGGAGGGGAGCGGAACGGAGTGGAGGGGAGCGGAACGGAACGGAAAGGAGGTAACTTATAAGAATAAAAAGCGGAGGAGATGTCGGGTGCGATCATACCAGCACTAATGCACCGGATCCCATCAGAACTCCGCAGTTAAGCGTGCTTGGGCGAGAGTAGTACTAGGATGGGTGACCCCCTGGGAAGTCCTCGTGTTGCACCCCTTTTTTGTGTCAGACCCGAATTTTCGGTCTTTAAGAGGCTGTATTTTTTTGTGCGGGGCCCATTTGGTGGGCGGTTTTAATATTTGTAGATCTCGAAAAAATACCCAGATTCAAAAAAAAAATTGCCTCAAACGGACAACTGAGCGCAAAGTTATGGTCGCTTAAAGTTTTGTTAATTTTTAATGGTTTTCTAACACTCCGCCCAAGCGCCAGCGTCCCAACGGCCATGCCCAATGGTGCCGGGGCCAGGGCCCATCCGGTGGACGGTTTGGGGCGGTTCTTATACGTTAAATCGTGATACTGTGTGTCGGGGAGGAACGGAGTGGAGGGGAGCGGAACGGAGTGGAGGGGAGCGGAACGGAACGGAAAGGAGGTAACTTATAAGAATAAAAAGCGGAGGAGATGTCGAGTGCGATCATACCAGCACTAATGCACAGGATCCCATCAGAACTCCGCAGTTAAGCTTGCTTGGGCGAGAGTAGTACTAGAATGGGTGACCCCCTGGGAAGTGCTCGTGTTGCACCCCTTTTCTGTGTCAGACCCGAATTTTTGTCTTTAAGAAACTGTATTTTTTCGTGCAGGGCCCATTTGGTGGATGGTTATAATTTTTGCAGATCTCGAAAAAATACCCAGATTCAAAAAAAAAATTGCCTCAAATGGACAAGTGAGCGCAAAGTTATGGTCGCTTAAAGTTTTGTTAATTTTTAATGGTTTTCTAACACTCCGCCCAA
>CAUOFW020000881.1:464506-482529 GCA_963454935.2 Ilex paraguariensis
AACTTATAAGAAAAAAAAGCGGAGGAGATGTCGGGTGCGATCATACCAGCACTAATGCAGCGGATCCCATCAGAACGCCGCAGTTAAGCGTGCTTGGGTGAGAGTAGTACTAGGATGGGTGACCTCCTGGAAAGTCCTCGTGTTGCAACCCTTTTTTGTGTCAGACCCAAAGTTTTGGTCTTTAAGACGCTGTATTTTTTCAAGCGGGGCCCATTTGGTGGACGATTTTAATTTTTGTAGATCTTGAAAAAATACCCATATTCAAAAAAACAATTGCCTCAAACGGACAACTGAGCGCAAAGTTATGGTCGCTTAAAGTTTTGTTAATTTTTAATGGTTTTCTAACACTCCGCCCAAGCGCCAGTGTCCCAACGACCATGCCCAATGGTGCCGGGGCCAGGGCCCATTCAGTGGACGGTTTGGGGCGGTTCTTGTACGTTTAATCGCGATACTATGTGTCGGGGAGGAACGGAGTGGAGGGGAGCGGAACGGAGTGGAGGGGAGCGGAACGGAACGGAAAGGAGGTAACTTATAAGAATAAAAAGCGGAGGAGATGTCGGGTGCGATCATACCAGCACTAATGCACCGGATCCCATCAGAACTCCGCAGTTAAGCGTGCTTGGGCGAGAGTAGTACTAGGATGGGTGACCCCCTGGGAAGTCCTCGTGTTGCACCCCTTTTTTGTGTCAGACCCGAATTTTCGGTCTTTAAGAGGCTGTATTTTTTTGTGCGGGGCCCATTTGGTGGGCGGTTTTAATATTTGTAGATCTCGAAAAAATACCCAGATTCAAAAAAAAAATTGCCTCAAACGGACAACTGAGCGCAAAGTTATGGTCGCTTAAAGTTTTGTTAATTTTTAATGGTTTTCTAACACTCCGCCCAAGCGCCAGCGTCCCAACGGCCATGCCCAATGGTGCCAGGGCCAGGGCCCATTCGGTGGACGGTTTGGGGCGGTTCTTGTACGTTTAATCGCGATACTGTGTGTCGGGGAGGAACGGAGTGGAGAGGAGCGGATCGGAACCGAAAAGAGGTAACTTATAAGAATAAAATGCGAAGGAGATGTCGGGTGCGATCATATCATCACTGATGCACCGGATCCCATCAGAACCCCGCAGTTAAGCGTGCTTGGGCGAGAGTAGTACTAGGATGGGTGACCCCCTGGGAAGTCCTCGTGTTGCACCCCTTTTTTGTGTCAGACCCGAATTTTCGGTCTTTAAGAGGCTGTATTTTTTTGTGCGGGGCCCATTTGGTGGGCGGTTTTAATATTTGTAGATCTCGAAAAAATACCCAGATTCAAAAAAAAAATTGCCTCAAACGGACAACTGAGCGCAAAGTTATGGTCGCTTAAAGTTTTGTTATTTTTTAATGGTTATCTAACACTCCGCCCAAGCGCCAGTGTCCCAACGGCCATGCCCAATGCTGCCGGGGCCAGGGCCCATTCGGTGGACGGTTTGGGGCGGTTCTTGTACGTTTAATCGCGATACTATGTGTCGGGGAGGAACGGAGTGGAGGGGAGCGGAACGGAGTGGAGGGGAGCGGAACGGAACGGAAAGGAGGTAACTTATAAGAATAAAAAGCGGAGGAGATGTCGGGTGCGATCATACCAGCACTAATGCACCGGATCCCATCAGAACTCCGCAGTTAAGCGTGCTTGGGCGAGAGTAGTACTAGGATGGGTGACCCCCTGGGAAGTCCTCGTGTTGCACCCCTTTTTTGTGTCAGACCCGAATTTTCGGTCTTTAAGAGGCTGTATTTTTTTGTGCGGGGCCCATTTGGTGGGCGGTTTTAATATTTGTAGATCTCGAAAAAATACCCAGATTCAAAAAAAAAATTGCCTCAAACGGACAACTGAGCGCAAAGTTATGGTCGCTTAAAGTTTTGTTAATTTTTAATGGTTTTCTAACACTCCGCCCAAGCGCCAGCGTCCCAACGGCCATGCCCAATGGTGCCAGGGCCAGGGCCCATTCGGTGGACGGTTTGGGGCGGTGGTGCACGGTTTGGGGCGGTTCTTGTACGTTTAATCGCGATACTGTGTGTCGGGGCGGAACGGAGTGGAGGGGAGCGGAACGGAACGGAAAGGAGATAACTTATAATAATAAAAAGCGAAGGAGATGTCGGGTGCGATTATACCAGCACTAATGCACCGGATCCCATCAGAACTCCGCAGTTAAGCGTGCTTGGGCGAGAGTAGTACTAGGATGGGTGACCCCCTGGGAAGTCCTCGTGTTGCACCCCTTTTTTGTGTCAGACCCGAATTTTCGGTCTTTAAGAGGCTGTATTTTTTTGTGCGGGGCCCATTTGGTGGGCGGTTTTAATATTTGTAGATCTCGAAAAAATACCCAGATTCAAAAAAAAAATTGCCTCAAACGGACAACTGAGCGCAAAGTTATGGTCGCTTAAAGTTTTGTTAATTTTTAATGGTTTTCTAACACTCCGCCCAAGCGCCAGCGTCCCAACGGCCATGCCCAATGGTGCCAGGGCCAGGGCCCATTCGGTGGACGGTTTGGGGCGGTTCTTGTACGTTTAATCGCGATACTATGTGTCGGGGAGGAACGGAGTGGAGGGGAGCGGAACGGAGTGGAGGGGAGCGGAACGGAACGGAAAGGAGGTAACTTATAAGAATAAAAAGCGGAGGAGATGTCGGGTGCGATCATACCAGCACTAATGCACCGGATCCCATCAGAACTCCGCAGTTAAGCGTGCTTGGGCGAGAGTAGTACTAGGATGGGTGACCCCCTGGGAAGTCCTCGTGTTGCACCCCTTTTTTGTGTCAGACCAGAATTTTCGGTCTTTAAGACGCTGTATATTTTCGTGCGGGGCCCATTTGGTGGACGATTTTAATTTTTGTTGATCTCGAAAAAATACCCAGATTCATAAAAAAAAAATTGCCTCAAGCGGACAATTGTGCGCAAGTATGGTCGCTTAAAGTTTTGTTAATTTTTAATGGTTTTCTAACACTCCGCCCAAGCGCCAGCGTCCCAACGGCCATGCCCAATGGTGCCAGGGCCAGGGCCCATTCGGTGGACGGTTTGGGGCGGTTCTTGTACGTTTAATCGCGATACTATGTGTCGGGGAGGAACGGAGTGGAGGGGAGCGGAACGGAACGGAAAGGAGGTAACTTATAAGAATAAAAAGCGGAGGAGATGTCGGGTGCGATCATACCAGCACTAATGCATCGGATCCCATCCGAACTCTGTANCTAATCGCGATACTGTGTGTCGGGGAGGAACGGAGTGGAGAGGAGCGGAACGGAACAGAAAGGAGGTAACTTATAAGAATAAAAAGCGGAGGAGATGTCGGGTGCGATCATACCAGCACTAATGCACCGGATCCCATCAGAACTCCGCAGTTAAGCGTGCTTGGGCGAGAGTAGTACTAGGATGGGTGACCTCCTGGGAAGTCCTCGTGTTGCAACCCTATTTTGTGTCAGACCCGAAATTTTGCTATTTAAGACGCTATACTTTTTCGTGCGGAGCCCATTTGGTGGACGATTTTAATTTTTGTAGATTTTGAAAAAATACCCAGATTCAAAAAAAAAATGCCCCAAACGGACAACTGAGCGCAAAGTTATCGTCGCTTAAAGTTTTATTTAATTTTTAATGGTTTTCTAACACTCCGCCCAAGCGCCAGTGTCCCAACGGTCATGCCCAATGGTGCCGGGGCCAGGGCCCATTCGGTGGATGGTGTGTGGCGGTTCTTGTACGTTTAATCGCGGTACTGTGTGTCGGGGAGGAATGGAGTGGAGAGGAGCGGAACGGAACGGAAAGGAGGTAACTTATAATAATAAAAAGCGAAGTAGATGTCGGGTGCGATCCGATCATACCAGCACTAATGCACCGGATCCCATCAGAACTCCGCAGTTAAGCGTGCTTGGGCGAGAGTAGTACTAGGATGGGTGACCCCCTGGGAAGTCCTCGTGTTGCACCCCTTTTTTGTGTCAGACCCGAATTTTCGGTCTTTAAGAGGCTGTATTTTTTTGTGCGGGGCCCATTTGGTGGGCGGTTTTAATATTTGTAGATCTCGAAAAAATACCCAGATTCAAAAAAAAAATTGCCTCAAACGGACAACTGAGCGCAAAGTTATGGTCGCTTAAAGTTTTGTTATTTTTTATTGGTTTTCTAACACACCGCCCAAGCGCCAATGTCCGAACGACCATGTCCAATGGTGCCGGGGCTGNAGTTAACCGTATTTGGGCGAGAGTAGTACTAGGATGGGTGACCCCCTGGGAAGTCCCCGTCTTGCACCCCTTTTTTGTGTCAGACCCGAATTTTCGGATTTTAAGAGGCTGTATTTTTTCGTGCGGGGCCCATTTGGTGGACGGTTTTAATTTTTGCAGATTTTGAAAAAATACCCAGATTCAAAAAAAAATTTGCCTCAAATGGACAAGTGAGCGCAAAGTTATGGTCGATTAAAGGTTTGATATTTTTTAATGGTTTCTAACACTCCGCCCAAACGCCAGTGTCCCAACGGCCATGCCCAAGGGTGACTGGGCCAGGGCCCATCCGGTGGACGGTTTGGGGCGGTTCTTATACATTAAATCGCGATACTGTGTGTCTGGGAGGAACGGAGTGGAGAGGAGCGGAACGGAACGGAAATGAGGTAGCTTATAAGAATAAAAAAAAAAGCGGAGGAGATGTCGGGTGCGATCATACCAGCACTAATGCACCGGATCCCATCAGAACTCCGCAGTTAAGCGTGCTTGGGCGAGAGTAGTACTAGGATGGGTGACCCCCTGGGAAGTCCTCGTGTTGCACCCCTTTTTTGTGTCAGACCCGAATTTTCGGTCTTTAAGAGGCTGTATTTTTTTGTGCGGGGCCCATTTGGTGGGCGGTTTTAATATTTGTAGATCTCGAAAAAATACCCAGATTCAAAAAAAAAATTGCCTCAAACGGACAACTGAGCGCAAAGTTATGGTCGCTTAAAGTTTTGTTAATTTTTAATGGTTTTCTAACACTCCGCCCAAGCGCCAGCGTCCCAACGGCCATGCCCAATGGTGCCAGGGCCAGGGCCCATTCGGTGGACGGTTTGGGGCGGTTCTTGTACGTTTAATCGCGATACTATGTGTCGGGGAGGAACGGAGTGGAGGGGAGCGGAACGGAACGGAACGGAAAGGAGGTAACTTATAAGAATAAAAAGCGGAGGAGATGTCGGGTGCGATCATACCAGCACTAATGCACCGGATCCCATCAGAACTCCGCAGTTAAGCGTGCTTGGGCGAGAGTAGTACTAGGATGGGTGACCCCCTGGGAAGTCCTCGTGTTGCACCCCTTTTTTGTGTCAGACCCGAATTTTCGGTCTTTAAGAGGCTGTATTTTTTCGTTAGGGGCCCATTTGGTGGACGGTTTTAATTTTTGTAGATCTCGAAAAAATACCCAGATTCAAAAAAAAAATTGCCTCAAACGGACAACTGAGCGCAAAGTTATGGTCGCTTAAAGTTTTGTTAATTTTTAATGGTTTTCTAACACTCCGCCCAAGCGCCAGCGTCCCAACGGCCATGCCCAATGGTGCCAGGGCCAGGGCCCATTCGGTGGACGGTTTGGGGCGGTTCTTGTACGTTTAATCGCGATACTATGTGTCGGGGAGGAACGGAGTGGAGGGGAGCGGAACGGAGTGGAGGGGAGCGGAACGGAACGGAAAGGAGGTAACTTATAAGAATAAAAAGCGGAGGAGATGTCGGGTGCGATCATACCAGCACTAATGCACCGGATCCCATCAGAACTCCGCAGTTAAGCGTGCTTGGGCGAGAGTAGTACTAGGATGGGTGACCCCCTGGGAAGTCCTCGTGTTGCACCCCTTTTTTGTGTCAGACCCGAATTTTCGGTCTTTAAGAGGCTGTATTTTTTTGTGCGGGGCCCATTTGGTGGGCGGTTTTAATATTTGTAGATCTCGAAAAAATACCCAGATTCAAAAAAAAAATTGCCTCAAACGGACAACTGAGCGCAAAGTTATGGTCGCTTAAAGTTTTGTTATTTTTTAATGGTTTTCTAACACTCCGCCCAAGCGCCTGTGTCCAAACGGCAAAGCCCAGTGGTGCCGGGGCCAGGGCCCATCCGGTGGACGGTTTAGGGCGGTTTTTGTACCTTTAATCGCGATATTGTGTGTGGGGGAGTAACGGAGAGGAGAGGAGCGGAACGGAACGGAAAGGAGGTAACTTATAAGAATAAAAAGCGGAGGAGATGTCGGGTGCGATCATACCAGCACTAATGTACCGAATCCCATCAGAACTCCGCAGATAAGCGTGCTTGGGCGTGAGTAGTACTAGGATGGGTGACCCCCTGGGAAGTCCTCGTGTTGCACCCCTTTTTTGTGTCAGACCCGAATTTTCGGTCTTTAAGAGGCTGTATTTTTTTGTGCGGGGCCCATTTGGTGGGCGGTTTTAATATTTGTAGATCTCGAAAAAATACCCAGATTCAAAAAAAAAATTGCCTCAAACGGACAACTGAGCGCAAAGTTATGGTCGCTTAAAGTTTTGTTAATTTTTAATGGTTTTCTAACACTCCGCCCAAGCGCCAGCGTCCCAACGGCCATGCCCAATGGTGCCAGGGCCAGGGCCCATTCGGTGGACGGTTTGGGGCGGTTCTTGTACGTTTAATCGCGATACTATGTGTCGGGGAGGAACGGAGTGGAGGGGAGCGGAACGGAGTGGAGGGGAGCGGAACGGAACGGAAAGGAGGTAACTTATAAGAATAAAAAGCGGAGGAGATGTCGGGTGCGATCATACCAGCACTAATGCACCGGATCCCATCAGAACTCCGCAGTTAAGCGTGCTTGGGCGAGAGTAGTACTAGGATGGGTGACCCCCTGGGAAGTCCTCGTGTTGCACCCCTTTTTTGTGTCAGACCCGAATTTTCGGTCTTTAAGAGGCTGTATTTTTTCGTGCGCCCCACATTTGGTGGACGGTTTTAATTTTTGCAGATCTCGAAAAAATACCCAGATTCAAAAAAAAAAATTGCCTCAAATGGAGAACTGAGCGCAAAGTTATGGTCGATTAAAGTTTTGTTATTTTTAATGGTTTCTAAACACTCCGCCCAAGCGCCAGCGTCCCAACGGCCATGCCCAATGGTGCCAGGGCCAGGGCCCATTCGGTGGACGGTTTGGGGCGGTTCTTGTACGTTTAATCGCGATACTATGTGTCGGGGAGGAACGGAGTGGAGGGGAGCGGAACGGAGTGGAGGGGAGCGGAACGGAACGGAAAGGAGGTAACTTATAAGAATAAAAAGCGGAGGAGATGTCGGGTGCGATCATACCAGCACTAATGCACCGGATCCCATCAGAACTCCGCAGTTAAGCGTGCTTGGGCGAGAGTAGTACTAGGATGGGTGACCTCCTGGGAAGTCCTCCTGTTGCAACCCTTTTTTGTGTCAGACCCGAAATTTTGGTCTTTAAGACGCTATATTTTTTCATGCGGGGCCCATTTTTTCATGCGGGGCCCATGTAGATCTTGAAAAAATACCCAGATTCAAAAAAAAAATTGCCTCAAACGGACAACTGAGCGCAAAGTTATGGTCGCTTAAAGTTTTGTTAATTTTTAATGGTTTTCTAACACTCCGCCCAAGCGCCAGCGTCCCAACGGCCATGCCCAATGGTGCCAGGGCCAGGGCCCATTCGGTGGACGGTTTGGGGCGGTTCTTGTACGTTTAATCGCGATACTATGTGTCGGGGAGGAACGGAGTGGAGGGGAGCGGAACGGAGTGGAGGGGAGCGGAACGGAACGGAAAGGAGGTAACTTATAAGAATAAAAAGCGGAGGAGATGTCGGGTGCGATCATACCAGCACTAATGCACCGGATCCCATCAGAACTCCGCAGTTAAGCGTGCTTGGGCGAGAGTAGTACTAGGATGGGTGACCCCCTGGGAAGTCCTCGTGTTGCACCCCTTTTTTGTGTCAGACCCGAATTTTCGGTCTTTAAGAGGCTGTATTTTTTTGTGCGGGGCCCATTTGGTGGGCGGTTTTAATATTTTGTAGATCTCGAAAAAATACCCAGATTCAAAAAAAAATTGCCTCAAACGGACAAGTGATCGCAAAGTTATGGTCGCTTAAATTTTTGTTATTTTTTTAATGGTTTTCTAACACTCCGCCCAAGCGCCAGCGTCCCAACGGCCATGCCCAATGGTGCCAGGGCCAGGGCCCATTCGGTGGACGGTTTGGGGCGGTTCTTGTACGTTTAATCGCGATACTATGTGTCGGGGAGGAACGGAGTGGAGGGGAGCGGAACGGAGTGGAGGGGAGCGGAACGGAACGGAAAGGAGGTAACTTATAAGAATAAAAAGCGGAGGAGATGTCGGGTGCGATCATACCAGCACTAATGCACCGGATCCCATCAGAACTCCGCAGTTAAGCGTGCTTGGGCGAGAGTAGTACTAGGATGGGTGACCCCCTGGGAAGTCCTCGTGTTGCACCCCTTTTTTGTGTCAGACCCGAATTTTCGGTCTTTAAGAGGCTGTATTTTTTTGTGCGGGGCCCATTTGGTGGGCGGTTTTAATATTTGTAGATCTCGAAAAAATACCCAGATTCAAAAAAAAAATTGCCTCAAACGGACAACTGAGCGCAAAGTTATGGTCGTTTAAAGTTTTATTTTTTTTAATAGTTTTCTAGCACTCCGCCCAAGCGCCAGTGTCCCAACGAGCCATGCCCAATGGTGCCAGGGCCAGGGCCCATTCGGTGGACGGTTTGGGGCGGTTCTTGTACGTTTAATCGCGATACTATGTGTCGGGGAGGAACGGAGTGGAGGGGAGCGGAACGGAGTGGAGGGGAGCGGAACGGAACGGAAAGGAGGTAACTTATAAGAATAAAAAGCGGAGGAGATGTCGGGTGCGATCATACCAGCACTAATGCACCGGATCCCATCAGAACTCCGCAGTTAAGCGTGCTTGGGCGAGAGTAGTACTAGGATGGGTGACCCCCTGGGAAGTCCTCGTGTTGCACCCCTTTTTTGTGTCAGACCCGAATTTTCGGTCTTTAAGAGGCTGTATTTTTTTGTGCGGGGCCCATTTGGTGGGCGGTTTTAATATTTGTAGATCTCGAAAAAATACCCAGATTCAAAAAAAAAATTGCCTCAAACGGACAACTGAGCGCAAAGTTATGGTCGCTTAAAGTTTTGTTAATTTTTAATGGTTTTCTAACACTCCGCCCAATCGCCAGTGTCCCAACGGCCATGCCCAATGTTGCCGGGGCCAGGGCCCATTCGGTGCACGATTTGGGGCGATTCTTGTACGTTTAATCGCGATACTGTGTGTCGGGGCGGAACGGAGTGGAGGGGAGCGGAACGGAACGGAACGGAAAGGAGGTAACTTATAAGAATAAAAAGCGGAGGAGATGTCGGGTGCGATCATACCAGCACTAATGCACCGGATCCCATCAGAACTCCGCAGTTAAGCGTGCTTGGGCGAGAGTAGTACTAGGATGGGTGACCCCCTGGGAAGTCCTCGTGTTGCACCCCTTTTTTGTGTCAGACCCGAATTTTCGGTCTTTAAGACGCTGTTTTTTTTCGTGCGGGGCCCATTTGGTGGGCGGTTTTAATATTTGTAGATCTCGAAAAAATACCCAGATTCAAAAAAAAAATTGCCTCAAACGGACAACTGAGCGCAAAGTTATGGTCGCTTAAAGTTTTGTTAATTTTTAATGGTTTTCTAACACTCCGCCCAAGCGCCAGCGTCCCAACGGCCATGCCCAATGGTGCCAGGGCCAGGGCCCATTCGGTGGACGGTTTGGGGCGGTTCTTGTACGTTTAATCGCGATACTATGTGTCGGGGAGGAACGGAGTGGAGGGGAGCGGAACGGAGTGGAAAGGAGGTAACTTATAAGAATAAAAAGCGGAGGAGATGTCGGGTGCGATCATACCAGCACTAATGCACCGGATCCCATCAGAACTCCGCAGTTAAGCGTGCTTGGGCGAGAGTAGTACTAGGATGGGTGACCCCCTGGGAAGTCCTCGTGTTGCACCCCTTTTTTGTGTCAGACCCGAATTTTTGGTCTTTAAGACGCTGTTTTTTTTCGTGCGGGGACCATTTGGTGGGCGGTTTTAATATTTGTAGATCTCGAAAAAATACCCAGATTCAAAAAAAAAATTGCCTCAAACGGACAACTGAGCGCAAAGTTATGGTCGCTTAAAGTTTTGTTAATTTTTAATGGTTTTCTAACACTCCGCCCAAGCGCCAGCGTCCCAACGGCCATGCCCAATGGTGCCAGGGCCAGGGCCCATTCGGTGGACGGTTTGGGGCGGTTCTTGTACGTTTAATCGCGATACTATGTGTCGGGGAGGAACGGAGTGGAGGGGAGCGGAACGGAGTGGAGGGGAGCGGAACGGAACGGAAAGGAGGTAACTTATAAGAATAAAAAGCGGAGGAGATGTCGGGTGCGATCATACCAGCACTAATGCACCGGATCCCATCAGAACTCCGCAGTTAAGCGTGCTTGGGCGAGAGTAGTACTAGGATGGGTGACCCCCTGGGAAGTCCTCGTGTTGCACCCCTTTTTTGTGTCAGACCCGAATTTTCGGTCTTTAAGAGGCTGTATTTTTTTGTGCGGGGCCCATTTGGTGGGCGGTTTTAATATTTGTAGATCTCGAAAAAATACCCAGATTCAAAAAAAAAATTGCCTCAAACGGACAACTGAGCGCAAAGTTATGGTCGCTTAAAGTTTTGTTATTTTTTAATGGTTTTCTAACACTCCGCCCAAGCGACAGTGCCCCAATGGCCACGCCCAATGGTGCCAGGGCCAGGGCCCATTCGGTGGACGGTTTGGGGCGGTTCTTGTACGTTTAATCGCGATACTATGTGTCGGGGAGGAACGGAGTGGAGGGGAGCGGAACGGAGTGGAGGGGAGCGGAACGGAACGGAAAGGAGGTAACTTATAAGAATAAAAAGCGGAGGAGATGTCGGGTGCGATCATACCAGCACTAATGCACCGGATCCCATCAGAACTCCGCAGTTAAGCGTGCTTGGGCGAGAGTAGTACTAGGATGGGTGACCCCCTGGGAAGTCCTCGTGTTGCACCCCTTTTTTGTGTCAGACCCGAATTTTCGGTCTTTAAGAGGCTGTATTTTTTTGTGCGGGGCCCATTTGGTGGGCGGTTTTAATATTTGTAGATCTCGAAAAAATACCCAGATTCAAAAAAAAAATTGCCTCAAACGGACAACTGAGCGCAAAGTTATGGTCGCTTAAAGTTTTGTTAATTTTTAATGGTTTTCTAACACTCCGCCCAAGCGCCAGCGTCCCAACGGCCATGCCCAATGGTGCCAGGGCCAGGGCCCATTCGGTGGACGGTTTGGGGCGGTTCTTGTACGTTTAATCGCGATACTGTGTGTCGGGGAGGAACGGAGTGGAGAGGAGTAGAACGGAACGGAACGGAAAGGAGGTAACTTATAAGAATAAAAAGCGGAGGAGATGTCGGGTGCGATCATACCAGCACTAATGCACCGGATCCCATCAGAACTCCGCAGTTAAGCGTGCTTGGGCGAGAGTAGTACTAGGATGGGTGACCCCCTGGGAAGTCCTCGTGTTGCACCCCTTTTTTGTGTCAGACCCGAATTTTCGGTCTTTAAGAGGCTGTATTTTTTTGTGCGGGGCCCATTTGGTGGGCGGTTTTAATATTTGTAGATCTCGAAAAAATACCCAGATTCAAAAAAAAAATTGCCTCAAACGGACAACTGAGCGCAAAGTTATGGTCGCTTAAAGTTTTGTTAATTTTTAATGGTTTTCTAACACTCCGCCCAAGCGCCAGCGTCCCAACGGCCATGCCCAATGGTGCCAGGGCCAGGGCCCATTCGGTGGACGGTTTGGGGCGGTTCTTGTACGTTTAATCGCGATACTGTGTGTCGGGGAGGAACGGAGTGGAGAGTAGCGGNTCGGTTGCGATCATACCAGCACTAATGCACCGGATCCCATCAGAACTCCGCAGTTAGGCGTTCTTGGGCGAGAGTAGTACTAGGATGGATGACCCCGTGGGAAGTCCTCGTGTTGCAACCCTTTTTTGTTTCAGACCCGAATTTTTGGTCTTTAAGAGGCTGTATTTTTTTGTGCGGGGCCCATTTGGTGGGCGGTTTTAATATTTGTAGATCTCGAAAAAATACCCAGATTCAAAAAAAAAATTGCCTCAAACGGACAACTGAGCGCAAAGTTATGGTCGCTTAAAGTTTTGTTAATTTTTAATGGTTTTCTAACACTCCGCCCAAGCGCCAGCGTCCCAACGGCCATGCCCAATGGTGCCAGGGCCAGGGCCCATTCGGTGGACGGTTTGGGGCGGTTCTTGTACGTTTAATCGCGATACTATGTGTCGGGGAGGAACGGAGTGGAGGGGAGCGGAACGGAGTGGAGGGGAGCGGAACGGAACGGAAAGGAGGTAACTTATAAGAATAAAAAGCGGAGGAGATGTCGGGTGCGATCATACCAGCACTAATGCACCGGATCCCATCAGAACTCCGCAGTTAAGCGTGCTTGGGCGAGAGTAGTACTAGGATGGGTGACCCCCTGGGAAGTCCTCGTGTTGCACCCCTTTTTTGTGTCAGACCCGAATTTTCGGTCTTTAAGACGCTGTATTTTTTCGTTCGGGGCCCATTTGGTGGACGATTTTAATTTTTGTTGATCTCGAAAAAATACCCAGATTCAAAAAAAAAATTGCCTCAAACGGACAACTGAGCGCAAAGTTATGGTCGCTTAAAGTTTTGTTAATTTTTAATGGTTTTCTAACACTCCGCCCAAGCGCTAGTGTCCCAACGGCCATGCCCAATGGTGCCGAGGCCAAGGCCCATTCGGTGGATGGTTTGCGGCGGTTCTTGTACGTTTAATCGCGATACTGTGTGTCGGGGAGGAACGGAGTGGAGGGGAGCGGAACGGAGTGGAGGGGAGCGGAACGGAACGGAAAGGAGGTAACTTATAAGAATAAAAAGCGGAGGAGATGTCGGGTGCGATCATACCAGCACTAATGCACCGGATCCCATCAGAACTCCGCAGTTAAGCGTGCTTGGGCGAGAGTAGTACTAGGATGGGTGACCCCCTGGGATGTCCTCGTGTTGCACCCCTTTTTTGTGTCAGACCCGAATTTACGGTCTTTAAGATGCTGTATTTTTTCGTGCTGGGCCCATTTGGTGGACGGTTTTAATTCTTGTAGATTTCGAAAAAATACGCAGATTCAAAAAAAAATTGCCTCAAACGGACAACTAAGCGCAAAGTTATGATCGCTTAAAGTTTTGTTTTTTTTAATGGTTTTCTAACACTCCGCCCAAGCGCCAGTGTCCCAATGGCCATGCCCAATGTTGCCGGGGCCAGGGCCCGTCCAGTGGACGGTTTGGGATGGTTCTTGTACGTTTAATCGCAATACTGTGTGTCGGGGAGGAATGGAGTGGAGAGGAGCGGAACGGAACGGAAAGGAGGTAACTTATAAGAATAAAAAGCGGAGGAGATGTCGGGTGCGATCATACCAGCACTAATGCACCGGATCCCATCAGAACTCCGCAGTTAAGCGTGCTTGGGCGAGAGTAGTACTAGGATGGGTGACCCCCTGGGAAGTCCTCGTGTTGCACCCCTTTTTTGTGTCAGACCCGAATTTTTGGTCTTTAAGATGCTGTATTTTTTCGTGCGGGGCCCATTTGTTGGACGGTTTTAATTTTTGTAGATCTCGAAAAAATACCAAGATTCAAAAAAAAAATTGCCTCAAACGGACAACTGAGCGCAAAGTTATGGTCGCTTAAAGTTTTGTTAATTTTTAATGGTTTTCTAACACTCCGCCCAAGCGCCAGCGTCCCAACGGCCATGCCCAATGGTGCCAGGGCCAGGGCCCATTCGGTGGACGGTTTGGGGCGGTTCTTGTACGTTTAATCGCGATACTATGTGTCGGGGAGGAACGGAGTGGAGGGGAGCGGAACGGAGTGGAGGGGAGCGGAACGGAACGGAAAGGAGGTAACTTATAAGAATAAAAAGCGGAGGAGATGTCGGGTGCGATCATACCAGCACTAATGCACCGGATCCCATCAGAACTCCGCAGTTAAGCGTGCTTGGGCGAGAGTAGTACTAGGATGGGTGACCCCCTGGGAAGTCCTCGTGTTGCAACCCTTTTTTGTGTCAGACCCGAATTTTTGGTCTTTAAGACGTTGTATTTTTTCGTGCGGGGCCCATTTGGTGGGCGGTTTTAATATTTGTAGATCTCGAAAAAATACCCAGATTCAAAAAAAAAATTGCCTCAAACGGACAACTGAGCGCAAAGTTATGGTCGCTTAAAATTTTGTTATTTTTTAATGGTTTTCTAACACTCCGCCCAAGCGTCAGTGTCCAAACGGCCATGCCCAATGGTGCATGGGCCAAGGCACATTCAGTGGACGGTTTGGGGCGGTTCTTGTACGTTTAATCGTGATACTGTGTGTCTGGGAGGAACGGACTGGAGGGGAGCGGAACGGAGTGGAGGGGAGCGGAACGGAACGGAAAGGAGGTAACTTATAAGAATAAAAAGCGGAGGAGATGTCGGGTGCGATCATACCAGCACTAATGCACCGGATCCCATCAGAACTCCGCAGTTAAGCGTGCTTGGGCGAGAGTAGTACTAGGATGGGTGACCCCCTGGGAAGTCCTCGTGTTGCACCCCTTTTTTGTGTCAGACCCGAATTTTCGGTCTTTAAGAGGCTGTATTTTTTTGTGCGGGGCCCATTTGGTGGGCGGTTTTAATATTTGTAGATCTCGAAAAAATACCCAGATTCAAAAAAAAAATTGCCTCAAACGGACAACTGAGCGCAAAGTTATGGTCGCTTAAAGTTTTGTTAATTTTTAATGGTTTTCTAACACTCCGCCCAAGCGCCAGCGTCCCAACGGCCATGCCCAATGGTGCCAGGGCCAGGGCCCATTCGGTGGACGGTTTGGGGCGGTTCTTGTACGTTTAATCGCGATACTATGTGTCGGGGAGGAACGGAGTGGAGAGGAGCGGAACGGAACGGAACGGAAAGGAGGTAACTTATAAGAATAAAAAGCGGAGAACATGTCGGGTGTGATCATACTAGCACTAATCCACCGGATCCCATCAGAACTCCGCAGTTACGTGTGCTTGGGCGAGAGTAGTACTAGGATGGGTGACCCCCTGGGATGTTCTCTTGCCCCTTTTTTGTGTCAGACCCGAATTTTTGGTCTTTAAGAAGCTGTATTTTTTCTTTTTGTGCGGGGCCCATTTGGTGGGCGGTTTTAATATTTGTAGATCTCGAAAAAATACCCAGATTCAAAAAAAAAATTGCCTCAAACGGACAACTGAGCGCAAAGTTATGGTCGCTTAAAGTTTTGTTAATTTTTAATGGTTTTCTAACACTCCGCCCAAGCGCCAGCGTCCCAACGGCCATGCCCAATGGTGCCAGGGCCAGGGCCCATTCGGTGGACGGTTTGGGGCGGTTCTTGTACGTTTAATCGCGATACTATGTGTCGGGGAGGAACGGAGTGGAGGGGAGCGGAACGGAGTGGAGGGGAGCGGAACGGAACGGAAAGGAGGTAACTTATAAGAATAAAAAGCGGAGGAGATGTCGGGTGCGATCATACCAGCACTAATGCACCGGATCCCATCAGAACTCCGCAGTTAAGCGTGCTTGGGCGAGAGTAGTACTAGGATGGGTGACCCCCTGGGAAGTCCTCGTGTTGCACCCCTTTTTTGTGTCAGACCCGAATTTTCGGTCTTTAAGAGGCTGTATTTTTTTGTGCGGGGCCCATTTGGTGGGCGGTTTTAATATTTGTAGATCTCGAAAAAATACCCAGATTCAAAAAAAAAATTGCCTCAAACGGACAACTGAGCGCAAAGTTATGGTCGCTTAAAGTTTTGTTAATTTTTAATGGTTTTCTAACACTCCGCCCAAGCGCCAGTGTCCCAACGGCCATGCCCAATGGTGCAGGGGCCAAGGCACATTCAGTGGACGGTTTGGGGGGGTTCTTGTACGTTTAATCTCGATACTGTGTGTCGGGGAGGAACGGAGTAAAGAGGAGCGGAACGGAGTGGAGAGGAGAGGAACGGAACGGAACGGAACAGAAAGGAGTTAACTTATAAGAATAAAAAGCGGAGGGGATGTCGGGTGCAATCATACCAGCACTAATGCAGCGGATCCCATCAGAACTCCGCAGTTGAGCGTGCTTCGACGAGAGTAGTACTAGGATGGGTGACCCCCTGGGAAGTCCTCGTGTTGCACCCCTTTTTTGTGTTAGACCCGAATTTTTGGTCTTTAAGACGCTGAATTTTTTCGTGCGGGGCACATTTGGTGGTTGGTTTTAATTTTTGTAGATCTCGAAAAAATACCCAGATTCAAAAAAAAAATTGCCTCAAACGGACAACTGAGCGCAAAGTTATGGTCGCTTAAAGTTTGGTTAATTTTTAATGGTTTTCTAACACTACGCCCAAGCGCCAGTGTCCCAACGGCCATGCCCAATGGTGCCAGGGCCAGGGCCCATTCGGTGGACGGTTTGGGGTGGTTCTTGTACGTTTAATCGCGATACTGTGTGTCGGGGAGGAACGGAGTGAAGAGGAGCGGAACGGAGTGGACATGAGCGGAACGGAACGGAAAGGAGGTAACTTTTCAGAATTAAAAGCGGTAGAGATGTCGGGTGCGATCATACCAGCACTAATGCAGGGGATCCCATCAGAACTGCGCCGTTTAGCATGCTTGGGCGAGAGTAGTACTAGGATGGGTGACCCCCTGGGAAGTCCTCGTGTTGCACCCCTTTTTTGTGTCAGACCCGAATTTTTGGTCTTTAAGAAGCTGTGTTTTTTCATGCGGGGCCCATTTGGTGGACGGTTTTAATTTTTGTAGATCTCGAAAAAATACTCAGACTCAAAAAAAAAATTGCCTCAAACGGACAACTGAGCGTAAAGTTATGGTCGCTTAAAATTTTGTTATTTTTTAAAGGTTTTCTAACTCTCCGCCCAAGCGCCAGTGTCCCAACGGCCATGCCCAATGGTGCAGGGGCCATGGCCCATTCGGTGGACGGTTTGGGGCGGTTCTTGTACGTTTAATCGCGATACTGTGTGTCGGGGAGGAACGGATTAGAGACGAGCGAAACGGAACGGAACGGAAAGGAGGTAACTTATAAGAATAAAAAGCGGAGGACATGTCGGGTGTGATCATACTAGCACTAACGCACCGGATCCCATCAGAACTCCGCAGTTAGGCGCGCTTGGGCGAGAGTAGTACTAGGATGGGTGACCCCCTGGGAAGTCCTCGTGTTGCACCCCTTTTTTGTGTCAGACCCGAATTTTCGGTCTTTAAGAGGCTGTATTTTTTTGTGCGGGGCCCATTTGGTGGGCGGTTTTAATATTTGTAGATCTCGAAAAAATACCCAGATTCAAAAAAAAAATTGCCTCAAACGGACAACTGAGCGCAAAGTTATGGTCGCTTAAAGTTTTGTTAATTTTTAATGGTTTTCTAACACTCCGCCCAAGCGCCAGCGTCCCAACGGCCATGCCCAATGGTGCCAGGGCCAGGGCCCATTCGGTGGACGGTTTGGGGCGGTTCTTGTACGTTTAATCGCGATACTATGTGTCGGGGAGGAACGGAGTGGAGGGGAGCGGAACGGAGTGGAGGGGAGCGGAACGGAACGGAAAGGAGGTAACTTATAAGAATAAAAAGCGGAGGAGATGTCGGGTGCGATCATACCAGCACTAATGCACCGGATCCCATCAGAACTCCGCAGTTAAGCGTGCTTGGGCGAGAGTAGTACTAGGATGGGTGACCCCCTGGGAAGTCCTCGTGTTGCACCCCTTTTTTGTGTCAGACCCGAATTTTCGGTCTTTAAGAGGCTGTATTTTTTTGTGCGGGGCCCATTTGGTGGGCGGTTTTAATATTTGTAGATCTCGAAAAAATACCCAGATTCAAAAAAAAAATTGCCTTAAACGGACAACTGAGCGCAAAGTTATGGTCGCTTAAAGTTTTGTTATTTTTTAATGATTTTCTAACAGTCCGCCCAAGCGCCAATGTCCCAACGGCCATGCCCAAGGGTGCCGGGGCCAAGGCACATTCGGTGGACGGTTTGGGGCGGTTTTTGTACGTTTAATCGCGATACTATGTGTCGGGG
>CAUOFW020000881.1:482649-605762 GCA_963454935.2 Ilex paraguariensis
GGAACGAACGGAAAGGAGGTATCTTATAAGAATAAAAAGCGGAGGAGATGTCGGGTGCGAAACATACCAGTACTAATGCACCGGATCCCATCAGAACTCCGTAGTTAAGCGCCTTGGGCGAGAGTAGTACTAGGATGGGTGACCCCCTGGGAAGTCCTCGTGTTGCACCCCTTTTTTGTGTCAGACCCGAATTTTCGGTCTTTAAGAGGCTGTATTTTTTTGTGCGGGGCCCATTTGGTGGGCGGTTTTAATATTTGTAGATCTCGAAAAAATACCCAGATTCAAAAAAAAAATTGCCTCAAACGGACAACTGAGCGCAAAGTTATGGTCGCTTAAAGTTTTGTTAATTTTTAATGGTTTTCTAACACTCCGCCCAAGCGCCAGCGTCCCAACGGCCATGCCCAATGGTGCCAGGGCCAGGGCCCATTCGGTGGACGGTTTGGGGCGGTTCTTGTACGTTTAATCGCGATACTATGTGTCGGGGAGGAACGGAGTGGAGGGGAGCGGAACGGAGCGGAACGGAAAGGAGGTAACTTATAAGAATAAAAAGCGGAGGAGATGTCGGGTGCGATCATACCAGCACTAATGCACCGGATCCCATCAGAACTCCGCAGTTAAGCGTGCTTGGGCGAGAGTAGTACTAGGATGGGTGACCCCCTGGGAAGTCCTCGTGTTGCACCCCTTTTTTGTGTCAGACCCGAATTTTTGGTCTTTAAGAAGCTGTGTTTTTTCCTGCGGGGCCCATTTGGCGGACGATTTGAATTTTTGTAGATCTCGAAAAAATACCCAGATTCAAAAAAAAAATTGCCTCAAACGGACAACTGAGCGCAAAGTTATGGTCGCTTAAAGTTTTGTTAATTTTTAATGGTTTTCTAACACTCCGCCCAAGCGTCAGTGTCCCAACGGCCATGCCCAATGGTGCCAGGGCCAGGGCCCATTCGGTGGACGGTTTGGGGCGGTTCTTGTACGTTTAATCGCGATACTATGTGTCGGGGAGGAACGGAGTGGAGGGGAGCGGAACGGAGTGGAGGGGAACGGAACGGAACGGAAAGGAGGTAACTTATAAGAATAAAAAGCGGAGAACATATCGGGTGTGATCATACTAGCCCTAATGGACCGGATCCCATCAGAACTTTGCAGTTAAGTGTGCTTGGGCGAGAGTAGTACTAGGATGGATGACCCCCTGGGAAGTCCTCGTGTTGCACCCTTTTTTTATGTCAGACCCGAATTTTTGGTCATTAAGAAGCTGTATTTTTTCGTGCGGGGCCCATTTGGGGGACGGTTTTAATTTTTGTAAATCTCGAAAAAATACCCAGATTCAAAAAAAAAATTGCCTCAAACGGACAACTGAGCGCAAAGTTATGGTCGCTTAAAGTTTTGTTAATTTTTAATGGTTTTCTAACACTCCGCCCAAGCGCCAGCGTCCCAACGGCCATGCCCAATGGTGCCAGGGCCAGGGCCCATTCGGTGGACGGTTTGGGGCGGTTCTTGTACGTTTAATCGCGATACTATGTGTCGGGGAGGAACGGAGTGGAGGGGAGCGGAACGGAGTGGAGGGGAGCGGAACGGAACGGAAAGGAGGTAACTTATAAGAATAAAAAGCGGAGGAGATGTCGGGTGCGATCATACCAGCACTAATGCACCGGATCCCATCAGAACTCCGCAGTTAAGCGTGCTTGGGCGAGAGTAGTACTAGGATGGGTGACCCCCTGGGAAGTCCTCGTGTTGCACCCCTTTTTTGTGTCAGACCCGAATTTTCGGTCTTTAAGAGGCTGTATTTTTTTGTGCGGGGCCCATTTGGTGGGCGGTTTTAATATTTGTAGATCTCGAAAAAATACCCAGATTCAAAAAAAAAATTGCCTCAAACGGACAACTGAGCGCAAAGTTATGGTCGCTTAAAGTTTTGTTAATTTTTAATGGTTTTCTACACTACGCCCAAGCGCCAGTGTCCCAACGGCCATGCCCCAATGGTGCCAGGGCCAAGGCCCATTCGGTGGACGGTTTGGGGTGGTTCTTGTACGTTTAATCGCGATACTGTGTGTCGGGAAGGAACGGAGTGAAGAGGAGCCGAACAGAGTGGACATGAGCGGAACGGAACGGAAAGGAGGTAACTTTTCAGAATAAAAAGCGGAGGAGATGTCGAGTGCGATCATACCAGCACTAATGCACGGGATCCCATCAGAACTGCGCAGTTTAGCGTGCTTGGGCGAGAGTAGTACTAGGATGGGTGACCCCCTGGGAAGTCCTCGTGTTGCACCCCTTTTTTGTGTCAGACCCGAATTTTCGGTCTTTAAGAGGCTGTATTTTTTTGTGCGGGGCCCATTTGGTGGGCGGTTTTAATATTTGTAGATCTCGAAAAAATACCCAGATTCAAAAAAAAAATTGCCTCAAACGGACAACTGAGCGCAAAGTTATGGTCGCTTAAAGTTTTGTTAATTTTTAATGGTTTTCTAACACTCCGCCCAAGCGCCAGCGTCCCAACGGCCATGCCCAATGGTGCCAGGGCCAGGGCCCATTCGGTGGACGGTTTGGGGCGGTTCTTGTACGTTTAATCGCGATACTATGTGTCGGGGAGGAACGGAGTGGAGGGGAGCGGAACGGAGTGGAAAGGAGGTAACTTATAAGAATAAAAAGCGGAGGAGATGTCGGGTGCGATCATACCAGCACTAATGCACCGGATCCCATCAGAACTCCGCAGTTAAGCGTGCTTGGGCGAGAGTAGTACTAGGATGGGTGACCCCCTGGGAAGTCCTCGTGTTGCTTCCCTTTTTTGTGTCAGACCCGAATTTTTGGTCTTTAAGAAGCTGTGTTTTTTTGTGCGGAGCCCATTTGGTGGACGGTTTTAATTTTTGTAGATCTCGAAAAAATACTCAGACTCAAAAAAAATATTGCCTCAAACGGACAACTGAGCGCAAAGTTATGGTCGCTTAAAATTTTGTTATTTTTTAATGGTTTTCTAACTCTCCGCCCAAGCGCCAGTGTCCCAACGCCCATGCCCAATGGTGCAGGGGCCAGGGCCCATTCGGTGGACGGTTTGGGGCGGTTCTTGTACGTTTAATCGCGATACTGTGTGTCGGGGAGGAACGGAGTAGAGAGGAGCGAAACGGAGTGCGGAGGAGAGGAATGGAACGGAAGGGAACGGAAAGGAGGTAACTTATAAGAATAAAAAGTGGAGGACATGTCGGGTGTGATCATACTAACACTAATGCACCGGATCCCATCAGAACTCCGCAGTTAAGCGTGCTTGGGCGAGAGTAGTACTAGGATGGGTGACCCCCTGGGAAGTCCTCGTGTTGCACCCCTTTTTTGTGTCAGACCCGAATTTTCGGTCTTTAAGAGGCTGTATTTTTTTGTGCGGGGCCCATTTGGTGGGCGGTTTTAATATTTGTAGATCTCGAAAAAATACCCAGATTCAAAAAAAAAATTGCCTCAAACGGACAACTGAGCGCAAAGTTATGGTCGCTTAAAGTTTTGTTATTTTTTATGGGTTTTCTAACACTCCGCCCAAGCGCCAATGTCCCAATGGCCATGCCCAATGGTGCCGGGGCCAAGGCACATTCGGTGGACGGTTTGGGGCGGTTCTTGTACGTTTAATCGCGATACTGGGTGTCGGGGAGGAACGGAGTAGAGAGGAGCGGAACGGAGTGGAGAGGAGAGGAACGGAACGGAAAGGAGGTATCTTATAATAATAAAAAGCGGAGAAGATGACGGGTGCGAACATACCAGTACTAATGCACCGGATCCCATCAAAACTCCGCAGTTAAGCGCGCTTGGGCGAGAGTAGTACTAGGATGGGTGAGCCCCTGGGAATTGCTCGTGTTGCACCCCTTTTTTGTGTCATACCCGAATTTTTAGTCTTTAAGAAGCTGTATTTTTTCGTCCGGGGCCCATTTGGTGCACGGTTTTAAATTTTGTAGATCTCGAAAAAATACCATGATTCAAAAAAAAAATTGCCTCAAACGGACATCTGAGCGCAAAGTTATGGTCGCTTAAAATTTTGTTATTTTTTAATGATTTTCTATCACTCCGCCCAAGCGCCAGTGTTCCAACGGCCATGCCCAATGGTGCAGGGCCAAGGCACATTCAGTGGATGGTTTGGGGCGGTTCTTGTACGTTTAATCGCGATACTGTATGTCGGGGAGGAACGGAGTAAAGAGGAGCGGAACGGAGTGGAGAGTAGAGAAACGGAACGGAACGGAACGGAAAGGAGGTAACTTATAAGAATAAAAAGCGGAGGAGATGTCGGGTGCGATCATACCAGCACTAATGCACCGGATCCCATCAGAACTCCGCAGTTAAGCGTGCTTGGGCGAGAGTAGTACTAGGATGGGTGACCCCCTGGGAAGTCCTCGTGTTGCACCCCTTTTTTGTGTCAGACCCGAATTTTCGGTCTTTAAGAGGCTGTATTTTTTTGTGCGGGGCCCATTTGGTGGGCGGTTTTAATATTTGTAGATCTCGAAAAAATACCCAGATTCAAAAAAAAAATTGCCTCAAACGGACAACTGAGCGCAAAGTTATGGTCGCTTAAAGTTTTGTTAATTTTTAATGGTTTTCTAACACTCCGCCCAAGCGCCAGCGTCCCAACGGCCATGCCCAATGGTGCCAGGGCCAGGGCCCATTCGGTGGACGGTTTGGGGCGGTTCTTGTACGTTTAATCGCGATACTATGTGTCGGGGAGGAACGGAGTGGAGGGGAGCGGAACGGAGTGGAGGGGAGCGGAACGGAACGGAAAGGAGGTAACTTATAAGAATAAAAAGCGGAGGAGATGTCGGGTGCGATCATACCAGCACTAATGCACCGGATCCCATCAGAACTCCGCAGTTAAGCGTGCTTCGACAAGAGAAGTACTAGGATGGGTGACCCCTGGGAAGTCGTCGTGTTGCACACCTTTTTTGTGTTAGACCCGAATTTTCGGTCTTTAAGACGCTGTATTTTTTCGTGCGGGGCCCATTTGGGGGACGGTTTTAATTTTGGTAGATCTCGAAAAAATACCCAGATTCTAAAAAAAAAATGCTTCAAACGGACAACTGAGCGCAAATTTATGGTCGCTTAAAGTTTTGTTATTTTTTAGTGGTTTTCTAACACTCCGCCCAAGCGCCAGTGTCCCAACGGCCATGCCCCAATGGTGCCAGGGCCAGGGCCCATTCGTTGGACGGTTTGGGGTGGTTGTTGTACGTTTAATCGCGATACTGTGTTTCGGGAAGGAACGGAGTGAAGAGGAGCGGAACGGAGTGGACATGAGCGGAACGGAACGGAACGGAAAGGAGGTAACTTTTCAGAATAAAAAGCAGAGGAGATGTCGGGTGCGATCATACCAGCACTAATGCACCGGATCCCATCAGAACTCCGCAGTTAAGCGTGCTTGGGCGAGAGTAGTACTAGGATGGGTGACCCCCTGGGAAGTCCTCGTGTTGCACCCCTTTTTTGTGTCAGACCCGAATTTTCGGTCTTTAAGAGGCTGTATTTTTTTGTGCGGGGCCCATTTGGTGGGCGGTTTTAATATTTGTAGATCTCGAAAAAATACCCAGATTCAAAAAAAAAATTGCCTCAAACGGACAACTGAGCGCAAAGTTATGGTCGCTTAAAGTTTTGTTAATTTTTAATGGTTTTCTAACACTCCGCCCAAGCGCCAGCGTCCCAACGGCCATGCCCAATGGTGCCAGGGCCAGGGCCCATTCGGTGGACGGTTTGGGGCGGTTCTTGTACGTTTAATCGCGATACTATGTGTCGGGGAGGAACGGAGTGGAGGGGAGCGGAACGGAACGGAACGGAAAGGAGGTAACTTATAAGAATAAAAAGCGGAGGAGATGTCGGGTGCGATCATACCAGCACTAATGCACTGGATCCCATCAGAACTGCGCAGTTTGGCTTGCTTGGGCGAGAGTAGTACTAGGATGGGTGAACCCCTGGGAAGTCATCGTGTTGCACCCTTTTTTGTGTCAGACTCGAGTTTTCGGTCTTTAAGACACTATATTTTTTGGTGCGGGGCCCATTTGGTGGAAGGCTTTAATTTTAGTAGATCTCGAAAAAATACCCAGATTCAAAAAAAATTGCCTCAAACGGACTACTGAGCGCAAAATTATGGTTGCTTAAAGTTTTGTTAATTTTTATTGGTTTTCTAACACTCCGCCCATGCGCTAGTGTCCCAACGGCCATTCCCCAATGGTGCCAGTGCCATGGCCCATTCGGTGGACGGTTTGGGGCGGTTCTTGTACGTTTAATCGCGATACTATGTGTCGGGGAGGAACGGAGTGGAGGGGAGCGGAACGGAGTGGAGGGGAGCGGAACGGAACGGAAAGGAGGTAACTTATAAGAATAAAAAGCGGAGGAGATGTCGGGTGCGATCATACCAGCACTAATGCACCGGATCCCATCAGAACTCCGCAGTTAAGCGTGCTTGGGCGAGAGTAGTACTAGGATGGGTGACCCCCTGGGAAGTCCTCGTGTTGCACCCCTTTTTTGTGTCAGACCCGAATTTTCGGTCTTTAAGAGGCTGTATTTTTTTGTGCGGGGCCCATTTGGTGGGCGGTTTTAATATTTGTAGATCTCGAAAAAATACCCAGATTCAAAAAAAAAATTGCCTCAAACGGACAACTGAGCGCAAAGTTATGGTCGCTTAAAGTTTGGTTAATTTTTAATGGTTTTCTAACACTCCGCCCAAGCGCCAGTGTCCCAACGGCCATGCCCAATGGTGCCAGGGCCAGGGCCCATTCGGTGGACGGTTTAATCGCGATACTGT
The DNA here is from genome assembly GCA_963454935.2 of Ilex paraguariensis. Lineage (NCBI taxonomy): Eukaryota > Viridiplantae > Streptophyta > Magnoliopsida > Aquifoliales > Aquifoliaceae > Ilex > Ilex paraguariensis. Next base: position 489,389 of record CAUOFW020000881.1, read on the forward strand.
GTGTCGGGGAGGAACGGAGTGGAGAGGAGCGGAACGGAGTAGAGAGAAGTGGAACGGAACGGAACGGAAAGGAGGTAACTTATCTGAAAAAAAGGCGGAGGAGATGTTGGGTGCGATCATACCAGCACTAATGCACCGGATCCCATTCGAACTGTGCAGTTTGGCATGCTTGAGCGAAAGTAGTTCTAGGATGAGTGACCCTCTGGGAAGTCCTCGTGTTGCACACTTTTTTTGTGTCAGACTCGAGTTTTCGGTCTTTAAGACACTATATTTTTTCGTGCGAGGCCCATTTGGTGGAAGGTTTCAATATTTGTAGATCTCGGAAAAATACCCAGGTTCAAAAAAAAAATTGCCTCAAACGGACAATTGAGCACAAAGTTATGGTCGCTTAAAGTTTTGTTATATTTTAATGGTTTTCCAACACTCCGCCCAAGCGCCAGTGTCCCAACGGCCATGCCCAATGGTGCCAGGGCCAGGGCCCATTTGGTGGACAGTTTGGGGCGGTTCTTGTATATTTAATCACGATACTGTGTCGGGGAGGAACGGAGTGGAGAGGAGCGAAATGGAGTGGAGAGGAGCGGAATGGAACGGAAAGGAGGTAACTTATCAGAATAAAAAGCGGTGGAGATGTCAGGTGCGATCGTACCAGCACTAATGCGCCAGATCCCTTCAGAACTCCGCAGACCCCCTGGGAAGTCCTCGTGTTGCACCCCTTTTTTTTGTCAGACCCGAATTTTTGGTCTTTAAGATGCTGTATTTTTTCGTGCGGAGCCCATTTGGTGGACGGTTATAATTTTTGTTGGTCTCGAAAAAATAACCAGATTCAAAAAAAAATTTGCCTCAAACGGACAACTGAGCGCAAAGTTATGGTCGCTTAAAGTTTTATTATTTTTTAATTATTTTCTAACACTCCGACCAAGCGCCAGTGTCCCAACGGGCATGCCCAATGGTGTCAGAGCCTGTATTTTTTCGTGCGGGGCCCATTAGGGGGACGGTTTTAATTTTTGTAGATCTCGAAAAAAAACCCAGATTCAAAAAAAAAATTCCTCAAACGGACAACTGGGCGCAAAGTTATGGTCGCTAAAAGCTTTGTTATTTTTTAATGGTTTTCTAACACTCCGCCCAAGCGCCAGTGTCCCAACGGCTATGCCCCGATGGTTCCAGGGCCAGGGCCCATTCGTTTAATAGCGATACTGTGTGTCGGGGAGGAACGGAGTGGAGAGGAGCGGAACAGAACGGAAATGAGGTAACCTATAGGAATAAAAAGCGGAGGAGATGTCGGGTGCGATCATACCAGCACTATTGCACCGGTTCCCATCAGAACTCCGCAGTTAAGCGTGCTTGGGCGAGAGTAGTACTAGGATGGGTGACCCCCTGGGAAGTCCTCGTGTTGCACCCCTTTTTTGTGTCAGACCCGAATTTTCGGTCTTTAAGAGGCTGTATTTTTTTGTGCGGGGCCCATTTGGTGGGCGGTTTTAATATTTGTAGATCTCGAAAAAATACCCAGATTCAAAAAAAAAATTGCCTCAAACGGACAACTGAGCGCAAAGTTATGGTCGCTTAAAGTTTTGTTAATTTTTAATGGTTTTCTAACACTCCGCCCAAGCGCCAGCGTCCCAACGGCCATGCCCAATGGTGCCAGGGCCAGGGCCCATTCGGTGGACGGTTTGGGGCGGTTCTTGTACGTTTAATCGCGATACTATGTGTCGGGGAGGAACGGAGTGGAGGGGAGCGGAACGGAGTGGAGGGGAGCGGAACGGAACGGAAAGGAGGTAACTTATAAGAATAAAAAGCGGAGGAGATGTCGGGTGCGATCATACCAGCACTAATGCACCGGATCCCATCAGAACTCCGCAGTTAAGCGTGCTTGGGCGAGAGTAGTACTAGGATGGGTGACCCCCTGGGAAGTCCTCGTGTTGCACCCCTTTTTTGTGTCAGACCAGAATTTTCGGTCTTTAAGACGCTGTATTTTTTCTTGCGGGGCCCATTTGGTGGACGGTTTTAATTTTTGTAGATTTCGAAAAAATTCCTAGATTCAAAAAAAAAATTGCTTCACACGGACAACTGAGCACAAAGTTATGGTCGCTTAAAGTTTTTGTTATTTTTTAATGGTTTTCTAACACTCTGCCCAAGCGACAGTGTCCCAACGGCCATGCCCCAATGGTGCCAGGGCCGGGGCCCATTCGGTGGACGGTTTCGGGCGGTTGTTGTACGTTTAAACGCACTACTGTGTGTCGGGGCAGAACAGAGTGGAGTGGAGCGGAACAGAACGGAACGGAAAGGTGGTAACTTGTAAGAATAAAAAGCGGAGGAGATTTCGGGTGCAATCATACGCGCACTAATACACCGGATCCCATCAGAACTCTGCAATTAATCGTGCTTGGTCGACAGTAGTACTAGGATGCGTGTTCCCCTGGGAATCCCTCGTGCTGCACCCTTTTTTAGTGTCTGACCCGAATTTTCTGTCTTTAAGACGCTATATTTTTTTGTGCGGGGCCCATTTGGTGGACCGTTTAATTTTTGTTGATCTCGAAAAAATACCCAGATTCAAAAAAAAATTTACCTCATACGGACAACTGAGCGCAAAGTTATGGTCGCTAAAAGTTTTGTTATTTTTTAATGGTTTTCTAACACTCCGCCCAAACGCCAGTGTCCCAACGGCCATGCTCAATGGTGCCGGGGCCAGGGGCCATCCGGTGGACGGTTTGGGGCGGTTCTTGTACGTTTAATCGCGATACTATGTGTCGGGGAGGAACGGAGTGGAGGGGAACGGAACGGAACGGAAAGGAGGTAACTTATAAGAATAAAAAGCGGAGGAGATGTCGGGCGCGATCATACCAACACTAATGCACCGGATCCATCAGAACTTTGCACCCTTTTTTTGCGTCTGACCCAATTTTTTGTCTTTAAGACACTATATTTTTTCGTGCGTGACCCATTTGGTGGTCGTTTTAATTTTGGTAGATCTCGAAAAGATACCTAGATTCAAAAAAAAATTTGCCTCAAACGAACAACTGAACGCAAAGTTTTTGTCGCTTAAGGTTTTGTTATTTTTTAATGCTTTTCTAACACTCCGCCCAAGCGCCAGTGTCCCAACGGCCGTGCCCAACGGTGCCAATGTCAGGCCCATTCGGTGGACGGTTTGGGGGCGATTCTTGTATGTCTAATCACGCCACTGTGTGTCGGGACAGAACATAGTGGAGCGGAGCGGAACGGAAAGGAACGAAAAGGAGGTAATTTATAAGAATAAAAAGTGGAGGAGATTTCGGGTGCGATCATACCAGCACTAATGCACCGGATCCCATCAGAACTCCGCAGTTAAGCGTGCTTGGGCGAGAGTAGTACTAGGATGGGTGACCCCCTGGGAAGTCCTCGTGTTGCACCCCTTTTTTGTGTCAGACCCGAATTTTCGGTCTTTAAGAGGCTGTATTTTTTTGTGCGGGGCCCATTTGGTGGGCGGTTTTAATATTTGTAGATCTCGAAAAAATACCCAGATTCAAAAAAAAAATTGCCTCAAACGGACAACTGAGCGCAAAGTTATGGTCGCTTAAAGTTTTGTTAATTTTTAATGGTTTTCTAACACTCCGCCCAAGCGCCAGCGTCCCAACGGCCATGCCCAATGGTGCCAGGGCCAGGGCCCATTCGGTGGACGGTTTGGGGCGGTTCTTGTACGTTTAATCGCGATACTATGTGTCGGGGAGGAACGGAGTGGAGGGGAGCGGAACGGAGTGGAGGGGAGCGGAACGGAACGGAAAGGAGGTAACTTATAAGAATAAAAAGCGGAGGAAGATTTCGGGTGCGATCATACCAGCACTAATGCACCGGATCCCATCAGAACTCTGAGTTAAGCGTGCTTGGGCGAGAGTAGTACTTCGATGGGTGACCACCTTTGGAAGTCCTCGTGTTGCACCTCTTTTTTGCGTCTGACCCAAATTTTCGGTCTTTAAGACGCTCTATTTTTTCGGGAGGGGGCCCATTTGGTGCACGGTTCTGACACTCCGCCCAAGCGACAGTGTCCAACCGCCTATGCCAAATGGTGCCAGCGCCCAACGATAGTGCCAGCGCCCTTTCGGTGGACGGTCTGGGGCAGTTCTTGAACATTTTATCGCGCTACTGTGTGTCGGGGAGGGGCGGAGCGGAACGGGACAGAAAGTAGGTAGCTTATAATAATAAAAGCGGAGGAGATGTCGGTTGCGATCATACCAGCACTAATGCACCGGATCCCACCAGAATTCCGCAGTTAATTATGCTTGGACGAGAGTAGTACTAGGATGGGTGACCCCCTGGGATGTCCTCGTGTTGCACCCTTTTTTTGTGTCTGACCCGAATTTTTGATTTTTAAGACCTTATATTTTTTTTTTGGCGGGGCCCATTTGCTGGACGGTTTAATTTTTGTACATCTCCAAAAAATACCCAGATTCAAAAAAAAAATTACCTCAAACGGACAACTGAGTGCAAAGTTACGGTCGCTTCAACTTTTGTTATTTTCTATTGGTTTTCTAACACTCCGCTCAAGCGCCAGTGTCCCAACGGTCATTCCCAATGGTGCCCATGCCAAGGCCCATTCGGTCAATGATTTGTGGCGGTTCTTATACGTTTAATCGCACTACTGTGTGTCGGGGAGGAACGGAGTGGAGTGGAGCGGAACAGAACAGAAAGGAGGTAACTTATAAGAATAAAATGCGGAGCAGATGTCGGGTGCGATCATATTAGCACTAATGCACCGGATTCCCTCAGAACTCCGCAGTTAAGCGTGCTTGGGCGAGAGTAGTACTAGGATGGGTGACCCCCTGGGAAGTCCTCGTGTTGCACCCCTTTTTTGTGTCAGACCCGAATTTTCGGTCTTTAAGAGGCTGTATTTTTTTGTGCGGGGCCCATTTGGTGGGCGGTTTTAATATTTGTAGATCTCGAAAAAATACCCAGATTCAAAAAAAAAATTGCCTCAAACGGACAACTGAGCGCAAAGTTATGGTCGCTTAAAGTTTTGTTAATTTTTAATGGTTTTCTAACACTCCGCCCAAGCGCCAGCGTCCCAACGGCCATGCCCAATGGTGCCAGGGCCAGGGCCCATTCGGTGGACGGTTTGGGGCGGTTCTTGTACGTTTAATCGCGATACTATGTGTCGGGGAGGAACGGAGTGGAGGGGAGCGGAACGGAGTGGAGGGGAGCGGAACGGAACGGAAAGGAGGTAACTTATAAGAATAAAAAGCGGAGGAGATGTCGGGTGCGATCATACCAGCACTAATGCACCGGATCCCATCAGAACTCCGCAGTTAAGCGTGCTTGGGCGAGAGTAGTACTAGGATGGGTGACCCCCTAGGAAGTCCTCGTGTTGCACCCCTTTTTTTCGACTGACACAAATTGTAGGTCTTGAAGACGCTATATTTTTTCGTGCGAGGCCCATTTATTGTACAGTTTAATTTTTGTAAATCTCAAAAAAATACCTAGATTTAAAAAAAATTGTCTCAAATGGATAACTGAGTGCCAAGTTATGGTCGCTTAAAATTTTGTTATTTTTTAATGGTTTTCTAGCATTCTACCCAAGCGCGAATGTCCCAACGGTCATACCCAATGGTGCCAACGCCAGGGCCCATTAGATGGACGCTTTGGGGCGGTTCTTGTACGTTTAATCGCGCAACTAGGTGTCGGGGAGGAACGGAGTGGAGCGGAACGGAATGGAACGGAACGGAAAGGAGGTAACTTATAAGAACAAAAAGCGGAGAAGATTTCTGGTGCGATCATACTAGCACTAATGCATCGGATCCCATCAGAACTCCGCAGTTAAGCGTGCTAGGGGGAGAGTAGTACTACGATGGGCGACCCCCTGAGAAGTCCTCGTGTTGCACCCCTTCTTTGCATCAGACCTAAATTTTCAGCCTTTAAGACGCTATATTTTTTCGTGCAAGGACCATTTGGTGGACTGTTAAATTTTTGTAGATCTCGAAACAATACGCAGATTGAAAAATAAAATTTGGCTCAAACGGAAAACTGAGCGCAAAGTTATGGTCGCTTAAAGTTTTGTAATTTTTTAAAGGGATTTCTAACACTCCGCCCAAGCGCCAGTGTCCCAACGGTCATTCCCAATGGTGCCAGTGCCAGGGCCCATTATGTTGACGGTTTGGGGCGGTTCTTGTACGTTTAATCGCGCTACTGTGTGTCGGGGAGGAACGGAGTGGAGCGGAGCAGAACGGAACAGAAATGAGGTAACTTATTAGAATAAAAAGCGGAGCAGATGTCGGTTGCGATCATACCAGCACTAAAGCACCGGATCCCATCTGAACTCCGCAGTTAAGCGTGCTTGGGTGAGAGTAGTACAAGGATGGGTGACCCTCTGCGAAGTCTTCATGTTGCACCCCTTTTTTGCATATAACCTGAATTTTTGGTCTTTAAGACGCAATATTTTTTCGTGCTGGGCCCATTTGGTGAACGGTTTAATTTTTGAAGTTCTCAAAAAAATACCCAGATTAAAAAAAAATTGCCTCAAACGAACAACTGAGCGCAAAGTTATGGTCGCTTAAAATTTTGTTATTTTTAATGGTTTTCTAACACTCCGACCAAGCGCCAGTGTCCCAACGGCCATACCCAATGTTGCTAGGGCTAGAACCCATTCGGTGGACGGTTTGGGGCGATTCTTGTACGTTTAATCGCGCTACTGTATGTCGGGGAGGAACAAAGTAGTGCAGAGCAGAACGGAACAGAAAGGAGGTAGCTTATAAGAATAAAAGCAAAGGATATGTCAGGTGCGATCAAACCTGCACTAATGCACCGGATCCCATCAGAACTATGAGTTAAGCGTGCTTGGACGAGAGTAGTACTACGATGGGTGACCCCTTGGGAATTCCTCGTGTAGCACCTCATTTTTGCGTCTGACCCAAATTTTCGGTCTTTAAGACGCCCTATTTTTTCGAGAGGGGCCAATTTGGTGCATGGTTTAATTTTTGTAGATCTCGAAAAAATACTCAGATTCAAAAAAAAAATTGCCTCAAACGGACAACTAAGCGCAAAGTTATGGTCGCTTAAATTTTTGTTATTTTTTAATGGGTTTCTAACACTCCGCCCAGGCGAGAGTGTCCCAAATCCTATGTCCAATGATGCCAGCACCCTTTCGGTGGACGGGCTGGGGCATTTCTTGAACGTTTAATCGCGCTAATGTGTGTCGGGGAGGAACGGAGCGGAACGGGACGGAAAGTAGGTAACTTATAAGAATAAAAAGCGGAGGAGATGTCAGGTGCGATCATACCAGCACTAATGCACCAGATCCCACCAGAACTCCGCAGTTAATTGTGCTTGGGCGAGAGTATTACTTGGATTGGTGACCCCCTAGGAAGTCCTCGTGTTGCACCCTTTTTTGCGTCTGACCCAAATTTTTGATTTTTAAGACTTTATATTTTTTCTGGTGGGGCCCATTTAGTGGATGGTTTAATTTTTGTACATCTCCAAAAAATACCCAGATTCAAAATTTTTTTTACCTCAAACGGACAACTGAGCGCAAAGTTATGGTCGGTTAAATTTTTTGTTATTTTTTATTGGTTTTCTAACACTCCGCCCAAGCGCCAGTGTCCCAATGGTCATTCCCAATGGTGCCAGTGCCAGGGCCCGTTCGGTGGACGGTTTGTGGCGGTTCTTGTACGTTTAATCGCGCTACTGTGTGTCGGGGAGGAACGGTGTGGAGCGGAGCGGAACGAAACAGAAATGAGGTATTTTATAAGAATAAAAAGCGGAGCAGATGTCTGGCGCGATCATACTAGCACTAATGCACCGGATCCCATCAGACCACTGTAGTTAAGTGTGCTTGGGCGAGAGTAGTATTAGGATGGGTGACCCCCTGGGAAGTCCTCGTGTTGCACCCTTTTTTTTGTGTCTGACACGAATTTTAGGTTTTTAAGACGCTATATTTTTTCGTGCGGGGCCCATTTATTATACGGTTTAATTTTCGTAGATCTCGAAAAAATACCCAGATTCAAAAAAATATTTGCCTCAAACAGAGAACTGAGTGCAAAGTTACGGTCGCTTAAAATTTTGTTATTTTTTAATCGTTTTCTTACACTCCGCCCAAGCGCCTGTGTCCCAACGGTCATGCTCAGTGGTGCCAGGGCCAGGGCCCATTCTGTGGATGATTTGGGGTTGTTCTTGTACGTTTAATCGTGCGACTGTGTGTCGGGGAGGAACGGAAAGGAGCGAAACGGAACGGAACGGAACAGAAATGATGAAACTTGTAAGAATAAAAAGCGGAGCAGATGCCGGGTGCGATCATATTAGCATTAATGCACTGGATCCCATCAAAACTCCGCAGTTAAGCGTGCTTGGGTAACAGTAGTTCTAGGATGCGTGACCCTCTGGGAAGTCTTCGTGTTGCCCCCCTTTTTTGCCTTTGAACCGAATTTTTTGGTGCAGGGCCCATTTGGTGGACGGTTTCTTTTTTGTAGATCTCGAAAATAATACCCACATTCAAAAAAAAAGATGCCTCAAACGGACAGCTAGGTTCAAAGTTATGGTCGGTTAAAGTTTTATTATTTTTTAATGGTTTTCTAACTCTCCGCCCAATCGTCTGTGTCCCAACTGCCATGCCCAATGGTGCCAGTGCCAGGGCCCATTCAGTGGACGGTTTTGGCGGTTCTTGTACGTTTAATGGCGCTACTGTGTGTCGGGGAGGAACGGAGTGGAGCAGAGCTGAACAGAACGGAAAGAAGGTAACTTATAAGAATAAAAAGCGGAGGAAAGGTCGAGTGCGATCATACCAGCACTAATGCACCGGATCCCAGCAGAACACCACCGTTAATGTGCTTGGGTGACAGTAGTACTAGTGTGGGTGACCCCGTGGGAAGTCCTCCTCTTGCACCCCTTTTTTGCGTCTAACCCAAATTTTCGGTCTTTAAGACGCTATATTTTTTCGTGCGGGGCCATTTGATGGATAGTTTAATTTTTGTAGATCTCGAAAAAATACCCAGATTTAAAAAAAATATTGCCTCAAACAGACAACTGAACGCAAAGTTTTGGTCGCTTATAGTTTTGTTTTTTTTTATTGGTTTTCTAACACTCTGCCCAAGCGCCAGTGTCCCAACGGCTATACCCAATGGTGCCAGTGCCTAGGCCCATTCGGTGGACGGTTTGGGGTGGTTGGTGTACGTTTAATCGCACTATTATGTGTCGGGGTAGAATAGAGTGGAGTGGAGCGGAACGGAAGGGAAGGGAACGGAAAGGTGGTAACTTATAAGAATAAAAAGCGGAGGAGATTTCGGGTGCAATCATACCCACACTAACCCACCGGATCCCATCACAACTCCGCGGTTAATCGTGCTTGGTCGACAATAGTACTAGGATGGGTGAAGCCCTAGGAAGTCCTCGTGTTGCACCCTTTTTTTGCGTCTGACCTGAACTTTCGATCTCTAAGACGCTATATTTTTTGGTGCGGGACCCATTTGGGGGGACGGTTTAATTTTTGTAGATCTCAAAAAAATACCCAGATTCAAAAAAAAATTCACCTCAAACGGAAGACTAAGCGCAAAGTTATGGTCGCTTAAAGTTCTGTTATTTTTTAATGATTTTCTAACACTCCGCCCAAGCGCCAGTGTCCCAACAGCCATCCCCAATGGTGCCAGTGCCTATTCGGTGGACAGTTTGGGACGGTTCTTGTACGTTTAATCGCGCTACAGTGTGTCGGGGAGGAACGGAGTGGAATGGAGCGGAACGGAACGGGAAGGAAGTAACTTATAAGAATAAAAAGCGGAGGGGATGTCCGGTGCGATCATACCACCACTAATGCACCGGATCCATCAGAACTCTGCATCTAAGCGTGCTTGGGCGAGAGTAGTACTAAGATAGGTGACCCCCTGGGAAGTTCTAAAACTGCGCCCTTTTTTTGGGTCTGACCCAAATTTTTGGTCTTTAATACGCTATATTTTTTCGTGCGGGACCCATTTGGTGGACGGTAAAATTTTTGTAGTTCTCGAAAAAATACCCAGATTCAAAAAAATATTTGCCTGAAACGGACAACTGAGCGCAAAGTTAAGGTCGCTTAAAGTTTTGTTATTTTTTAATGGTTTTCTAACACTCCGCCCAAGCGGCAGTGTCCCAATGGCCATGCCCAATGCTACCAGTGCCAGGGCCCATTCAGTAGACGGTTTGGGTCGGTTCTTGTACGTTTAATCGCCCTACTATGTGTCGGGGCAGAACGAAGTGGAGCGGACCGGAATGGAAAGGAGTTAACTTATAAGAATAAAAAACGGAGGAGATTTTGGGGGCGATCACACCAGCACCAATGCACCGGATCCCATCAGAACTCCGCAGTTAAGAGTGCTTGGTCGAGAGTAATAGTAGGATGGGTGAACCCCTGGGAAGGCCTCATGTTGCACCTGTTTTTTGCGTCTGACCCAAATTTTTGGTCTTTAAGACGCTGTATTTTTTCGTGCGGGGCTCATTTGGTGGAGGGTTTAATTTTTGTACATCTCCAAAAAATAGCCAGATTCAAAAAAAAATTGCCTCAAACGGACAATTGAGGGCAAATTTATAGTTGCTTAAAGTTTTGTTAATTTTTAATGGTTTTCTAACACTCCGCCCAAGCGCCAGCGTCCCAACGGCCATGCCCAATGGTGCCAGGGCCAGGGCCCATTCGGTGGACGGTTTGGGGCGGTTCTTGTACGTTTAATCGCGATACTATGTGTCGGGGAGGAACGGAGTGGAGGGGAGCGGAACGGAGTGGAGGGGAGCGGAACGGAACGGAAAGGAGGTAACTTATAAGAATAAAAAGCGGAGGAGATGCCGGGTGCGATCATACCAGCACTAATGCACCGGATCCCATCAGAACTCCGTAGTTAGGCGTGCTTGGGCGAGAGTAGTACTACGATGGGTGACCCCCTGGGAAGTCCTCGTGTTGCACCACTTTTTTGCATCTGACCTAAATTGTTGGTCTTTAAGACTCTCTATTTTTTCAGGCGGGCTCTTTTGGTGGACGGTTTAATTTTTGTAGATCTCCAAAAAATACCCAGATACAAAAAAAAATTTACCTCAAACGGACAACTGAGTGCAAAGTTATGGTCGATTAAAGTTTTGTAAATTTTTAATGGTTTTCTAACACTCCGTCAAGCGCCGGTGTCCCAACTCCCATGCCCAATAGTGCAAGCGCCCAAGGCCAGTGCCGTGGACGGTTTGGGGCGGTTCTTGTACGTTTAATCGCGATACTATGTGTCGGGGAGGAACGGAGTGGAGGGGAGCGGAACGGAACGGAAAGGAGGTAACTTATAAGAATAAAAAGTGGAGGAGATGTCAGGTGCGATCATACCAGCACTAATGCACCGGATCTTATCAAAACTCTGCAATTAAGCGTGCTTGGGTGAGAGTAGTTCTAGGATGGGTGAACTTCTATGAAGTCCTCGTGTTGCACCCCTTTTTTACGTCTGCCCGATATTTCAGTCTGTAAGACACTATATTTTTCGTGCAGGGCCCATATGGCAGACGGTTTAATTTTTGTAGATCTCGAGAAAATACCTAGATTCAAAAAAAAATTGTCTCAAACAGACAATTGAACGCAAAGTTATGGTCGCTTAAAGTTTTGTTATTTTTTAATGGTTTTCTAACACTCCGCCCAAGCACTAGTGTCCCAACGCCCATGCCCAATGGTGCCAGCACTAGTGTCAGGGCCCATTCAGTGGACAGTTTGGGGTTGTTCTTGTACGTTTAATCGCGCCACTGTGTGTCGGGGAGGAGCGGAGCGCAACCGAACGGAACGGAAATGAGGTAGCTTATAAGGATAAAAAGCGGAGGAGATGTTAGGGGCAATCATACCAACACTAATGCACCGGATCTCATCAGAATTCCGCAGTTAAGCGTGCTTCGGCGAGAGTAGTACTAGGATGGGTGACCCCCTGGAAAGTTCCCGTGTTGCACCAATTTTTTGTGCCTAACCCGAATTTTCGATCTTTAAGATGATATATTTTTTCGTGTGGGGCCTATTTGGTGGATGGTTTAATTTTGTAGATCTCGAAAAAATTCCCAGATTAAATAAAAAAATTCCTCAAACGGACAACAGAGCACAAAGTTATGGCCGCTTAAAGTTTTGTTATTTTTTAAAGGTTTTCTAACACTCCGCCCAAGCGTTAGTGTCCCAAAGCCCATGCACAATGGAGCCAGTGCCAGTGCCAGGGCCCATTCGTTGGACGATTTGGGGCAATTCTTGTACGTTTAATCGCGCTACTGTGTGTCAGGAGGAATAAAGCGAAACGGAAAGGAGGTAGCTTTTAAGAATAAAAAGCGGAAGAGATGTTGCGTGCCATCATACCAGCACTAATGCGCTAGATCCCATCAGAACTCCGCAGTTAAACGTGCTTGGGTGAGAGTCGTACTAGGATGGGTAACCCTTTGGAAAGTCCTCGTGTTACTCACCTTTTTTGCATCTGAGCCAAATTTTCGGCCTTTAAGACACTATTTTTTCTGGCGGGGCCCATTTGGTGGATGGTTTAATTTTTGTAGATCTTGAAAAAATACCCAGATTCAAAATAAAATTTGCCTCAAACGAACAACTGACCGCAAAGTTTCTGTCGCTTAAAGTTTTGTAATATTTTAATGGTTTTCTAACACACCGCCCAAGCGCTAGTGTCCCAACGCCTATGCCCAATGGTGCCAGCGGCCAACCTCAGTGCCAGGGCCCATTCGGTGGACGGTTTGGGGCGGTTCTTGTTCATCAAATCGAGCTACTGTGTGTCGGGGAAGAACGGAGCGGAGCGGAACAGAATGGAAATGAGATAGCTTATAAGAATAAAAAGCGGAGGAGATGTCAGGTGTGATCGCACCGGCACCAATGCACCAGATCCCATCAGAAGACCACAGTTCAGTGTGCTTGGGCGAGAGTAATACTAGGAAGGGTGACCACCTGGGAAGTCCTCGTGTTGCTCACCTTTTTTGCGTCTGAGAAAAATTTTCGGTCTTTAAGACACTATAATTTTTCGTGCAGGGCCCATTTGGTGGACGATTTAATTTTTGTAGATCTCTAAAAAATACCTAGATTCAAAAAATATTTTGCTTGAAACAGACAACAGAGCGCAAAGTTATGGTCGGTTAAAGTTTTGTTATTTTTTAATGGTTTTCAAACACTCCACCCAAGCGCCAATGTCCCAACGCCCATGCCCAATGGTGCCAGCTCCCAACGCCAGTGCCAGGGCCAATTCGGTGGACGATTTGGGGCGGTTTTTGTACGTTTAATCGCGCTACTGTGTGTCGGGGAGGAACGGTGCAGAACGGAACGGGAAGGAGGTAGTTTATAAGAATAAAATGCGGAGGAGATGTCAGGCGCGATCATAATAGCACTAATGCACCGGATCCCATCAGAACTCTGAAGTGAAGCGTGCTTGGGCGAAAGTAGTACTAGGATGGGTGACCACCTGGGAAGTCCTCGTGTTGCACCCTTTTTTTGCGACTGTCCTGAATTTTAGGTTTTCAAGACGCTATATTTTTTCAAGTGGGGTCCATTTGGTGGACGGTTTAATTTTTGTACATCTCAAAAAAATACCCAGATTCAAAAAAGAATTTGCCTCACATGGACAACTGAGCACAAAATTACAGTCGTTTAAAGTTTTGTTATTTTTTAATAATTTTCTAACACTCTGCCCAAGCGCCAGTGTCCCAAGGCCCATGCCCAATTATGCCAGCGCCCAGCGCCACTGCCAGCGCACATTCGGTGGACGGTTTAGGGCGGTTCTTATACGTTTAATCGCGCTACTGTGTGTCGGGGAGGAACGGAGCGGAGCGGAACGGAACGGAACGGAAAGGAGGTACCTTATAAGAATAAACAGCGGAGGAGATGTTGGGTACGATCATACTTGCACTAATGCACCGGATTCCATCAGAACTCCTCAGTAAAACGTGCTTGGCGAAAATAGTACTACGATGGGTGACCTCCTGGGAAGTCCTCGTGTTGCACCCCTTTTTTGTGTCTGACCCGAATTTTCGGTCTTTAAGGCGCTATATTTTTTTGGACGGGGCCCATTTGGTGGACGGTTTAATTTTTGTAGATCCCGAAAAAATACCCAGATTCAAAAAAAATTTGCCTCAAAAGGACAACTGAGCACAAAGTTATGGTCGCTTAAAGTTTTGTTATTTTTTAATGGTTTTCTAACACTCCGCCCAAGTGCCAGTGTCCCAACGACCATGCCCAATGGTGTCAGGGCCCAACGATAGTGCCAGGGCCCAACGATAGTGCCAGGGCCCATTTGGTGGACGATCTGGGGGGGTTCTTGTACGTTTAATCGCGCTACTGTGTGTTGGGGAGGAACGAAGCGAAGTGGAGCGGAACGGAACGGAAATGAGGTAACTTATAAGAATAAAAAGCGGAGGAGATGTCGGGTGCGATCATACCAGCACTAATGCACCGGATCCCATCAGAACTCCGCAGTTAAGCGTGCTTGGGCGAGAGTAGTACTAGGATGGGTGACCCCCTGGGAAGTCCTCGTGTTGCACCCCTTTTTTGTGTCAGACCCGAATTTTCGGTCTTTAAGAGGCTGTATTTTTTTGTGCGGGGCCCATTTGGTGGGCGGTTTTAATATTTGTAGATCTCGAAAAAATACCCAGATTCAAAAAAAAAATTGCCTCAAACGGACAACTGAGCGCAAAGTTATGGTCGCTTAAAGTTTTGTTAATTTTTAATGGTTTTCTAACACTCCGCCCAAGCGCCAGCGTCCCAACGGCCATGCCCAATGGTGCCAGGGCCAGGGCCCATTCGGTGGACGGTTTGGGGCGGTTCTTGTACGTTTAATCGCGATACTATGTGTCGGGGAGGAACGGAGTGGAGGGGAGCGGAACGGAGCGGAACGGAAAGGAGGTAACTTATAAGAATAAAAAGCGGAGGAGATGTCGGGTGCGATCATACCAGCACTAATGCACCGGATTCCGTCAGAACTGCGTAGTTAAGCGAGGTTGGACGAGAGTAGTACTAGAATGGGTGACCCCCCGGGAAGTACTCGTGTTGCACCCCTTTTTTGCGTTTGACCTAAAATTTCGATCTTTGAGATGCTATATTTTGTTGTGCGGGGCCCATTTGGTGGACGGTTCAATTTTTGTTTATCTCAAAAGAAGACCCAGATTCAAAAAGAATTTGCCTCACACGGACAACAGAGCGCAAAATTATGGTCGCTTAAAATTTTGTTATTTTTTAATGGTTTTCTAACCCTCCGCCCAAGCGCCAGTGTCCCAACCCCAGTGGCAGGGTCCTTTCGGTGGACGGTTTGGGGCGGTTCTTGAATGTTTAGTCGTGCAACTGTGTCGGGGAGGAGCGGAGCGGAACAGAACGGAACGAAAAGCAGGTAGCTTATAAGAATAAAATGCGGAGGTGATGTTTTGTGCGATTATACCAGCAGTAATGCATCGGATCACATCAGAACTCCGTAGTTATGCGTGCTTGGGCGAGAGTAGTACTAGGATGGGTGACCCCCTGGGAAGTTTTTGTGTTGCACCACTTTTTTGCGTCTGACCCGAATTTTCGGTCTTTAAGACGCTATAATTTTTTGTAAGGGGCCCATTTGTTGGACGGTTTAATTTTTGTAGATCTCGAAAAAATACACAGATTCAAAAAAAAAGTTGTCTCAAACAGACAATTGAGGGTAAAGTTGTGGTCGTTTTAGTGCCAGGGCCCATTCGGTGGATGGTTTGGGGTGGTTGTTGTACGTTTAATCGCGCTATTGTGTGTCGGGGAGTAACGGAGCGGAACGGAAAGTAAGTAGCTTATAAGAATAAAAAGCAGAGGAGATATCGGGTGCGATCATACCCGCACTAATGCACCGGATCCCATCAGAACTCCGTAGTTAAGCATGCTTGGGCGGGAATAGTACTAGAATTGGTGACTCCCTGGGAAGTCCTCGTGTTGCACCCCTTTTTTGCATCTGACCCAAATTTTTGGTCTTTAAGACGCTAAATTTTTTCATGCGGGGCCCATTTTGTGGACTGTTTAATTTTGTGGATCTCAAGAAATTGCCAGATTCAAAAAAAAATTTGCCTCAAACAGACAACTGGGCGGAAAGTAATGGTCACTTAAAGTTTTCTAATTTTTTGATGGTTTTCTAACAGTCCACTCAAGCAGTGGTGTCCCAACGCCCATGCCTAATGCTGCCACCGCCCAGCGCCAGTGCCAGGGCCCATTCGAGGGACGGTTGGGGCGGTTCTTCTACGTTTAAACGCGCTAATAGGTATCAGGGAGGAACGAAGCGGAACGGAAATGAGGTAGCTTATAAGAATATAAAGTGGAGGAGATGTCGGGTTCGATCATACCAGCACTAATGCACCGGATCCCATCATAACTCCGTTGTTAAGCGTGCTTGGGTGAGAGTAGTACTAGGATGGGTGACCCCCTGGGAAGTCCTCGTGTTGCACCCTTTTTTTGCGTCTGACCCAAATTTTTGATTTTTAAGACGCTCTATTTTTTCGTGCAGGACCCAATTGGTGGACGGTATAATTGTTGTAGATCTCGAAAAAAATACCCACATTCACAAAAAAAATTTCCTCAGACGGACAATTGAACCCAAAGTTATGGTTGCTTAAAGTTTCGTTATTTTTTAGTTATTTTCTAACACTCCGCCCAAGCGCCAGTGTCCCAACGCCCATGCCCAATGGTGCTAGCGCCAGTGCGAGGACCTATTCAGTGGAAGGTTTGGGGCAGTTCTTGTACGTTTAATTGCGCTATTGTGTGTCAGGGAGGAACGGAGCGGAACGAAAAGGAGGTAGCTTATAAGAATAAAAAGCGGAAGAGATGTCGGGTGCGATCATACCAGCACTAATGCACTGGATCCCATCAGAACTCTGCAGTTAAGCATGCTTGGGTGGGAGTAGTACTAGGATGGGTGACCCCTGAGAAGTCCTTGGGTTGCACCCCTTTTTTGCCTCTGACTCGAATTTTCGGTCTTTAAGACGTGATATTTTTTCCCGCAGGACCCTTTTGTTGTACGATTTTTTTTTTGTAGATCTCAAAAAAATACCTAGATTCAAAATTTTTTTTGCCTCAAACGGACAACTGAGCGCAAAGTTATGGTCGCTTAAAGTTTTGTTATTTTTTATTGATTTTCAAACACTCCGTCCAAGCGCCATGGTCCAAATGCCCTTGCCCAATGGAGCCAGCGCCAGTGCTAGGGCCCATTTGGTGGATGGTTTAGGGCGGTTCTTCTACATTTAATCGCGCTACTATGTGTCACGGAGGAGTCGAGCGGAACGGAAAGGAGGTAGCTTATAAGAATAAAAAGTGGAAGAGATGTGAGGTGCGATCGTACCAGCACTAATGCACCGGATCCCATCAGAACTCCGCAGTTAAGCGTGCTTGGGCGAGAGTAGTACTAGGATGGGTGACCCCCTGGGAAGTCCTCGTGTTGCACCCCTTTTTTGTGTCAGACCCGAATTTTCGGTCTTTAAGAGGCTGTATTTTTTTGTGCGGGGCCCATTTGGTGGGCGGTTTTAATATTTGTAGATCTCGAAAAAATACCCAGATTCAAAAAAAAAATTGCCTCAAACGGACAACTGAGCGCAAAGTTATGGTCGCTTAAAGTTTTGTTAATTTTTAATGGTTTTCTAACACTCCGCCCAAGCGCCAGCGTCCCAACGGCCATGCCCAATGGTGCCAGGGCCAGGGCCCATTCGGTGGACGGTTTGGGGCGGTTCTTGTACGTTTAATCGCGATACTATGTGTCGGGGAGGAACGGAGTGGAGGGGAGCGGAACGGAGTGGAGGGGAGCGGAACGGAACGGAAAGGAGGTAACTTATAAGAATAAAAAGCGGAGGAGATGTCGGGTGCGATCATACCAGCACTAATGCACCGGATCCCATCAGAACTCCGCAGTTAAGCGTGCTTAGGCGAGAGTAGTACTAGGATGGGTGACCTACTGGGAAGTACTCGTGTTGCACCCCTTTTTTGCGTCTGACCCGAATATTCAGTCTTTAAGACGCAATATATTTTCGTGCGGATCTCATTTGGTGGACTGTTTAATTTTTGTAGATCTCAAAAAAATACCCATATTCAAAAAAAAAAATTTCCCTCACATGGACAACTTAGCGCAAAGTTGTGGTGGCTTAATATTTTGTTATTTTTTAATGGTTTTCTAACACATCCACCAAGCGCCAGTGTCCCAACACCCAGGCCCAGTGATGCCAGCGCAAGTGCCAAGGCCCATTTGGGGGACGATTTGGGGCGGTTCTTGTGCGTTTAATCACGCTACTGTGTGTCGGGGAGGAACGGAGCGGAACTGAAAGGAGGTAGCTTATAAAAATAAAAAGGGGAGGAGATGTCCGGTGTGATCATACCAGCACTAATGCACCGAATCCCCTCAGAACTCCCCAATTAAGCATCCTTGGGCGAGAGTAGTACTAGGATGGGTAACCCACTGGGACGTCCTCGTGTTGCACCCTTTTTTTTGTTGGGGGCCGCACTGACGGACGCTTTAATTTTTGTAGATCTCAAAAAAATACCCAGATTCAAAAAAACATTTGTCTCAAAAGGACAACTAAGCGCAAAGTTATGGTCGCTTAAAATTTTGTTATTTTTTAATTATTTTCTAACACTTCGCCCAAGCGCCAGTGTCCCAACGCCCATTCCCAATGGTGTCAGCGCCAGTGCCAGGGCCCATTCGATGTACGTTTAATCTCGCTACTGTGTGTCGAAAAGGAATAGAGGGGAACAAAAAGGGGGTAGCTTATAAGAAAAAAAAATGGATGAGATGTCGGGGTGTGATCATACCAGCACTAATGCATCGGATCCCATAAGAACTCCGCAGTTAAGCATGCTTGGGTGGGAGTAGTACTAGGATGGGTGACACCCAGGGAAGTCCTCGTGTTGCACCCTTTTTTTGCGGTTGTCCTGATTTTTTGGTCTTTAAGATGTAAAATGATTTTGTGCGGGGCCCATTTGGTGGATGGTTTAATTTTTTTAGATCTCGATAAAATACTCAGATAAAAAAAAATTGCCTCAAACGGACAACTGAGCGCAAAATTGTGGTTGCTTCAAGTTTTGTTATTTTTTAATGGTTTTCTACCACTTCGTCCAAGCACCGGTGTCCCAACGCCCAATCCTAATGCTGCCAACACCAGTGCCAGGGCCCATTTGGGGTGGTTCTTATACGTTTAATCGCGCTACTGTTTGTTAGGGAGGAATGGAGTGTAACGAAAAGGAGGTAGCTTATAACAATATAAAGCGGAGGTGATGTCGGGTGCGATCATAGCAGCACAAATGCACCGGATCCCATCAGAACTCCGCAGTTAAGCGTGCTTGGGCGAGAGTAGCACTAGGATTGGTGACCCCCTGGGAAATTCTCGTGTTGCACCCCTTTTTTGCGTCTGACCCAAATTTTTGGTCTTTAAGACGTTATATTATTTCGTACGGGGCCCATTTGGCGGACAGTTTAATTTTTGTAGATCTCCAAAAAAATTCCCAGATTCAAAAAAAAATTTGCCTCCAACAGACAACTGAGCGCAAAGTCATGGTTGCTTAATGTTTTGTTATTTTTTAATGGTTTTCTAACACTCCGCCCAAGCGCCAGGGCCCAACGCCCATGCCTAATGGTGCCAGCGCCATTGCCAAGGCCCATTCAGTGGACGATTTGGGGCGATTCTTGTACGTTTAATCGCGCTACTGTGTGTCGGGGAGGAACGGAGCAGAACGATAAGGAGATTGTTTATAATAATAAAAAGTGGAGGAGATGTCGGGTGCGATCATACCAGCACTAGTGCACTAGATGTTAAGCATGTTTGGGCGAGAGTAGTACTAGCATGGGTGACCCCATTGGAAGTCCTCGTGCTGCACCCCTTTCTTTCGTCTGACCCTAATTTTTGGTCTTTAAGACGCTACATTTATTCTTGCGGGGCCCATTTGGTGGACGGTTTAATTTTTGTGGATCTCGAAAAAATATCGAGATTCAGAAAAACATTTGCCTCAAACGGACAACTATGCGCAAAGTTTTGGTCGCTTAAAGTTTTATTATTTTTTAAAGGTTTTCTAACACTCTGGCCAAGCGACAATGTCCCAACGCCCTTGCGCAATGGTGCCAGCGCCCAGCGCCATTACCAGGGCCCATTCGGTCGACGGTTCGGGGCGGTTCTTGTACGTTTAATCGCGCTACTATGTGTCGGGGAGGAACGGAGCGGAGCAGAAAAAAGGAAGATTATATGACTAAAAAGCGGAGGAGATGTCAGGTGCGATCATACCAGCAATAATGCACCGGGTCCCAATCAGAACTCCGCAGTTAAGTGTGCTTGGGTGGGAGTAGTACTACGATGGGTGACTTCCTGGGAAGTCCTCGTGTTGCAACCCTTTTTTGCGTCTGACTGGAATTTTCGGTCTTTAAGACGTTATATTTTATTGTGCGGGGCCCATTTGGTAGCCGGTATAATTTTTGTAGATCTCGAAAAAATACCCAGATAAAAAAAAAATTGCCTCAAACGGACAACTGAGCGCAAAGTTATGCTCGCTTAAAGTTTAGTTATTTTTTAATAGTTTTCTAACACTCCGCCCAAACGCCAGTGTCCCAACTCCCATGCCCAATGGTGCCAGTACCTAGCGCCAGTGCCGAGGCCCATTCGGTGGACGGTTTAGGGCGGTTCTTGTAGGCTTAATCGCGCAACTGTGCCGGGGAGGAACGACAAGCAAGTAGTTTATAAGAATAAAAAGAGGAGGAGATGTCGGGTGCGATCATACTAGCACTAGGGCACCAGATCCCATCAAAACTCCGCTGTTAAGTGTGCATGGGCGAAAGTAGTACTATGATCGGTGACCCCCTGGAAGTCCTCGTATTGCACCCCTTTTTTGCGTCTGACCAGAATTTTTGATCTTTAAGACGCTATAATTTTTCGTACGGGGTCCATTTTGTGGATGGTTTAGTTTTTGTGGATCTCGAAAAAATACCCTGATTTAGAAAAAAATTTGCCTCAAACGAACAACTATGCGTAAAGTTATGGTCGCTTAAAGTTTTGTTATTTTTTAATGGTTTTCTAACACTCCGCCCAAGCGCTAGTGTCCCAACGCCCATGCCCAATGATGCCAGTGCCAGTGTCAACGCCCATTTGGTGGATGGTTTGTGGAGGTTCTTGTACGTTTAATCGCGCTACTGTGTCTCGGGGAGGAACGGAGCAGAACGGTAAGGAGATAGTTTAGAATAATAAAAAGTGGAGGAGATGTCGGGTGCGATCATACCAACACCAGTGCACTGGATCCCTTCAGAGCTCCGTTGTTAAACGTGCTTGGGCGAGAGTAGTCCTAGGATTGGTGACCCCCTGGAAAGTCCTTGTGTTGCACACCTTTTTTGCATCTGTCCCGAATTTTTGGTCTTTAAGACGTTATATTTTTTTGTGCGGGGCCCATTTTGTGGACCATTTAATCTTTGATGATCTCGAAAAACTACCCAGATTAAAAAAAAATTTGCCTCAAACGGACAACTATGCGCAAAGTTATGGTCGCTTAATGTTGTGGTATTTTTAAAAGGTTTTCTAACACTCCGCCCAAGCACCAGTGTCCCAACGCCCATGCCCAATGGGGCCAGCGCCAGTGTCAGGGCCCATTCGGTGGACAATTCGGGCCGATTCTTGTATGTTTAATCGCGCAACTATATGTCAAGGAGGAACGGATCGGAACGGAAAGGAGGTAGATTATAAGAATAAAAAGCGGAGGAGATGTCGGGTGCGATTGTACCAACACTAATGCACCGGATCCCATCTGAACTCCGCAGTTAAACGTGCTTGGGCGAGAGTAGTACTAGGATGAGTGACCCCCAGGGAAGTCCTCGTGTTACACCCCTTTTTGGCGTCTGACCTGAATTTTTGGTCTTTAAGACGCTATATTTTTTGTGCGGGGCCCATTTGGTGGACGATTTAATTTTTGTAGATCTCGAAAAAATACCTAGCATCAAATAATAATAGTTTCAAACGGACAACGGAGCGCAAAGTTATGGTCGCTTAAAGTTTTGTTATTTTCTAATGGTTTTCTAACACTAGGCCCAAGCGCTAGTGTCCCAACGCACATGCCCAATGGTGCCAGCGCCAGTGCCAGGGCCCATTCGGTGGACGATTTGGGGGGATTCTTGTACGTTTAATCGTGCTACTGTGTGTCGGGGAGGAACGGAGCAGAACGGAAAGGACGTAGCTTATAAGAATAAATAGCGGGGGAGATATCGGGGGCGATCATACCAGCACTAATGCACCAGATCCCATCAGAACTTCGCTGTAAAGCGTGCTTGGGCAAGAGTAGTACTAGGATGGGTGACCTCCCAGGGAAGTCCTCGTGCTGCACCACTTTTTTGCGTCTGACCCAAAATTTTGGTCTTTAACACGCTATATTATTTTTTGTGCGGGGCCACATTGATGGACGGTTTAATTTTTGTAGATCTCGAAAAAATACCCAGATGCAAAAAAAAATTTGCCTTAAATGGACAACTGAGTGCAAAGTTATAGTCGATTAAAGTTTTGTGATTTTTAATGGTTTTCTAATACTCCGCCCAAGCGCGGGTGTCCCAACGCCCATGCCCAATGCTACCAGTGCCAAGGCCCATTCGGGGGACGATTTGGGGCGGTTCTTGTACGTTTAATCGCGCTACTGTATGTTGGGGAGGAAAGGAGCGAAACGAAAAGGAGGTAGCTTATAAAAATATAAAGCGGAGGAGATGTCGGGTGCGATGATTACAGCACTAATGCACCGGATCTCATCAGAACTCCACAGTTAAGCGTGATTGGGCGAGAGTAGTACTAGGATTTGTGACCCCCTGGGAAGTTCTCGTGTTGCACCCCTTGTTTGCGTCTAACCCAAATTTTCGGTCTTTAAGACGCTATATTATTTCGTGCAGGGCCCATTCGGCAGAAGGTTTAATTTTTGTTGATCTTGAAAAAATACCAAGATTCAAACAAAAAATTTCCTCCAACGGACAACTGAGCGCAAAGTTATGGTGGTTTAAAGTTTTGTTATTTTTTAATAGTTTTCTAACACTCCGCCCAAGCGCCAGTATCCCAACGCTCATGCCCAATGGTGTCAGCGCCAGTGGTATGGCTCTATCGGTGGACGGTTTGGGGCGGTTCTTGTACGTTTAATCGCGCTACTATGAGCGGGGGAGGAACGGGGCGGAATAAAAAGGAGGTAGCTTATAAGAATAAAAAGCGGAGGAGATGTCGGGTGCGATCATACTAGCACTAATACGCCGGATCCCTTCAGAACTCCGCGGTTAAGCGTGCTTGGGTGAGAGTAGTACTAGGAAGGGTGACCCCTTGGGAAGTCCTCGTGTTGCACCCCTTTTTTACGTCTGACCCGAATTTTTGATCTTTAATACGCTATATTTTCTCGTGCGGGGCCTATTTGGTGGCCGATTTAATTTTTGTAAATCTCGAAAAAATTCGCAAATTCAAAAATAAATTTGTCTCAAACAGACAACTAATAGCCAAGTAATGGTCGCTTAAAGTTTTGTTATTTTTTAATGGTTTTCCAACACTCCACCCAAGCGCCAGTGTCCCAACGCCCACGCCCAATAGTGCCAACGCCATTGCCCTGGCCAATTGGGCGGACGATTAGGGGCAGTTCTTGTACGTTTAATCGCGCTACTACGTATCGAAGAGGAATGGAGCGGAACGGAAAGGAGGTAGCTTATAAGAATAAAAAGGGGAGGAGATGTCCGGTGCGATCATACCAGCACTAATGCACCGAATCCCCTCAAAACTCCGCAGTTAAGCGTCCTTGGGCGAGAGTAGTACTAGGATGGGTGACCCATTGGGAAGTCCTCGTGTTGCACCCTTTTTGTGCGTCTGACCCGACCTTTTGGTCTTGACGACGATATATTTTTTCGTGCGGGGCCCATTTGGTGGACGGTTTAATTTTTGTAGATCTCAAAATAATATCCTGATGCAAAATTTTTTTTGCCTCAAACAGACAACTAAGCGGAAAGTTATGGTCGCTTAAAGTTTTGTTCATTTTTAATGGCTTTCTAACACTCCGCCCAAGCGCCAGTATCCCAATGCGCATGCCCAATGGTGCCAGCAAAAGTGCCAGGGGCTCATTCGGTGGACGGTTTGGGACGGTTTTTGTACGTTTAATCGCACTACTATGTCTCGGGGAGGAACGGAGCGAAACGGAAAGGAGGTAGCTTATAAGAATAAAAATTGGAGGAGATGTCGGGTGCAATCATACCAGCACAAATGCACCGGATCCCATCAGAACTCCGCAGTTAAGTGTGCTTGGGCGAGAGTAGTACTAGGATTGGGGACCCCCTGGGAAGTCCTCGTGTTACACCCCTTTTTTGCATCTGACCCAAATTTTTGGTCTTAAAGACGTTTTATTTTTTCGTGCATGGCCCATTTGTTGGATAGTTTAATTTTTGTAGATCTCAAAAAAATACCCAGATTAAAAAAAAAATTGCCTGAAACGGACAACTAAGCGCAATGTTATGGTCGCTTAAATTTTGTTATTTTTTAATAGTTTTCTAACACTCCGCCCAAGCGCCAGTGTCCCAACGCACATGCCCAATGGTGCCAGCGCCCAACGCCAGTGCCAGGGCCCATTCGATGGACGGTTTGGGCGGTTCTTATACGTTTAATCGCGCTACTGTATGTCGGGGAGGAACGGAACGAAAAGGAGGTAGCTTATAAGAATAAAAAGCGAAGGTGATGTAGGGTGCGATCATACCAGCACTAATGCACCGGATCCCATTAGAACTCCGCAGTTAATCATTCTTGGGCAAGAGTAATACTAGAATGGGTGACCCCCTAGGAAGTCCTCGTGTTGCAACTTTTTTTTGCATCTGACCTAAATTTTTGGTCTTAATGACACAATATTTTTTTGTGCGGGGCCCATTTGGTGTACGGGTTTTTTTTTTTTTTGTAGATCTCAAAAAAATACCTAGATTCAAAAAAAAAATTGCCTCAAACGAACAACTGAGCGCAAAGTTATGATCGCTTAAAGTTTTGTTAATTTTTAATGGCTTTCTAACACTCTGCCCAAGTGCCAGTGTCCCAACGCGCTTGCCCAATGGTGCCGGCGAAAGTGCCCGGGCCCATTCGGTGGACGGTTTGTGGCAGTTCTTATAGGTTTAATCGCGCTACCGTGTGTCGGAGAGGAACGGAGCAAAACGGAAAGGAGGTAACTTAAAAGAATAAAAAGCGGAGGAGATGTCGGGTGCGATCATACCAGCACTAATGCACCAGATCCCATCAGAACTCCGCAGTTAAGCGTGCTTGGACGAGAGTAGTGCTAGGATGGGTGACCCCTTGGGAAGTCCTCGTGTTGCACCCCCTTTTTTGCATCTAACCTGAATTTTTGGTCTAAAAGACATTATATTTTCGTGCGACGCCCAATCGATGGACCGTTTAGGACAATTTTTGTGCGTTTAATCGCGTCATAGTGTGTCAGGGAGAAAAGGAACGGAATGGATGGGAACAGAAAGGAGGTGACTTATAAGAATAAAAAGTGGAGGAGATGTCGTGTGCATTCATTCCAGCACTAATGCACCAGATCCTATCAAAACTCCTTTGTTAAGGGTGCTTGGGCTAGAGTAGTACTAGGATGATTGACCCCCTAGGAAGTCCTCGTGTTGCACCCCTTTTTTGCGTCTGACCCAAATTTTTTATCTTTAAGACGCTTTATTTTCTTGCAGCGCCCATTCGCTGGATGATTTATGGCGGTTCTTGTACGTTTAATCGCGCTACTGTGTGTTGGGGAGAAAAGGAACGAAAAGGAGGTGGCTGATAAGAATAAAAAGTGGAGGAGATGTCAAGTGCAATCATACCAGCACTAATGGACCGGATTCCATCAAAATTCTACAGTTAAGCGTGCTTGGCCAAGAGTAGTACTAAGATAAGTGACCCCCTAGGTAGTCCTCGTGTTGCACCCCTTTTTTGTGTCAGACCCGAATTTTCGGTCTTTAAGAGGCTGTATTTTTTTGTGCGGGGCCCATTTGGTGGGCGGTTTTAATATTTGTAGATCTCGAAAAAATACCCAGATTCAAAAAAAAAATTGCCTCAAACGGACAACTGAGCGCAAAGTTATGGTCGCTTAAAGTTTTGTTAATTTTTAATGGTTTTCTAACACTCCGCCCAAGCGCCAGCGTCCCAACGGCCATGCCCAATGGTGCCAGGGCCAGGGCCCATTCGGTGGACGGTTTGGGGCGGTTCTTGTACGTTTAATCGCGATACTATGTGTCGGGGAGGAACGGAGTGGAGGGGAGCGGAACGGAATGGAGGGGAGCGGAACGGAACGGAAAGGAGGTAACTTATAAGAATAAAAAGCGGAGGAGATGTCGGGTGCGATCATACCAGCACTAATGCACCGGATCCCATCAGAACTCTACAGTTAAGCGTGCTTGGCCAAGAGTAGTACTAAGATAAGTGACCCCCTAGGTAGTCCTCGTGTTGCACCCCTTTTTTGTGTCTGACCCGAATTTTATTCTTTAAGAAGCTATTTTTTCGTGCGGCGCCCATTCAAAGGACGGTTTGGGGCGATTCTTATACATTTAATCGCGTTTCTGTGTGTCGGGGAGAAAATGAATGGAATGGAATGGAACGGAACAGAACTGAAAAGAGGTGGCTTATGGGAATAAAAAGCGGAGGCGATGTCGGGTGCAATCATACCAGCACTAATGCACCAGATCCCATCAGAATACCGCATTTAAGCGTGCTTAGGCGAGAGTAGTACTTGGATGGGTAACCACCTGGGAAGTACTCGTGTTGCCCCCCTTTTTTTGCATCTGACCCAAATTTTTGATTTTTAAGACGCTATATTTTCGTGCAGTGCCCATTCGATGGACGATTTGGGGTGGTTCTTGTGCGGTTAATCGCGCTACTGTGCATGGGGTAGAAAAGGAACAGAACGGAATGGAAAAGAGGTGGCTTATAAGAATAAAAAGTGAAGAAGATTTCATTTGCGATCATACCAGTACCAATGCACCGGATCCCATCAAAACTTTGCAGTTAAGCGTGCTTGGGCGAGAGTAGTACTAGGATAGGTCACCTCCCAGGAAGTCCTCGTGTTACACCCCTCTTTTGCGTGCAACCCGTATTTTCGGTCTTTAAGACGCTATATTTTTGTGCGGCGCCCATTTGGTCGACGGTTTGTGGCGGTTCTGGTACGTTAAATCGTGTTACTCAGTGTCAACAAGAAACAAAACAGAACCGAACAAAATGGAACGGAACGGATGTGGCTTATTAGAATAAAAAGTGGATTAGATGTTGTATGTGATCATACCAGAACTAATGCACCGTATCCCATCAGAACTCAAAAGGTAACAATTATTGGGCGAGAATAGTTCTAGGATGGGTGAACCCCTATGAAGTCCACGTTTTGCACCCCTTTTTTGCTTCTGACCAGAATTTATGGTCTTTAAGACGCTATATTTTTGAGTGGCGCCCATTCGGTGGACGATTTGGTCAGTTCTTGTACGTTTAATCGCGCTACTATGTGTCGGGGAGAAAATGAATGGAACAGAATGAAACATAACGGAAAGGAGGTGGCTTATAAGCACAAAAAGTGGAGGAGATGTCCAATGCGATCATACCAGCACTAATGCACCGGATCCCATTAGAACTCAGCAATTAAGAGTGCTTGGGCGAGAGTAGTACTAAAATGGGTGACCCCTTGTGAAGTCCTCGTGTTGCACCCCTTTTTTGCATCTGACCCAAATTTTTGGTCTATAAGACCATATATTTTTGTGCGTTGCCCATTCAGTGGATGATTTGGGGCGGTTCTTGTACGTTTAATCGCTCTACTGTGTGTCGGGGAGAAAAGGAACAGAGCGGAACGGATAATAGGTGGCTTATAAGAATAAAAAGCGAAAAAGATTTTGCGTGCCATCATACTAGTACTAATGCACTGGATCCTATCAGAACTCCGCAATTAAGCATGCTTGGGTGAGAGTAGTACTAGATGGGTGACCCCCCGGGAAGTCCTCGTGTTGCACCCTTTTTTTGCGTCTAACCCAAATTTTGGGTCTTTAAGACGCTATATTTTTCTGTCGCGCCCATTTGGTGTACGATTTGGGGCGCTTCTTGTACATTTAATCATGCTACTGTGTGTCAACGAGAAAAGGAACGAAATGGAATGGAAAGGAGGTGGCTAATTAGAATAAAAAGCGGTGGAGATGTCAAGTACGATCATACCAGCACTAATGCACCATATCCCATCAGAACTCAACAGTGAACAGTCCTTGGGCAAGAGTATTATTAGGATGGGTGACCCCCTGTGCGGTCATTGTATTGCACCCCTTTTTTGCATCAGACCCAAATTTTTGGTTTTTAAGACATTATATTTTCGTGCAGCACCCA
The DNA here is from genome assembly GCA_963454935.2 of Ilex paraguariensis. Classification (NCBI taxonomy): domain Eukaryota; kingdom Viridiplantae; phylum Streptophyta; class Magnoliopsida; order Aquifoliales; family Aquifoliaceae; genus Ilex; species Ilex paraguariensis. The sequence goes on from CAUOFW020000881.1 coordinate 517,631, forward strand.
TTCAATGGACGGTTTGGGGCAGTTCTTGTACGTTTAATCGCGCTAGTGTGTGCCAGGGAGAAAAGGAACGAATGAGAATGGAACGAAATGGAAAGAAGGTGGCTTATAAGAATAAAAAGTGAAGGAGATGTCGAGTGCGATCATACCAGTACTAATGCACCGGATCCCATCAGAACTCAGCAATTTAGAGTGCTTGGGCAAAAGTAGTACTAGGATGGGTGACACCCTATGAAGTTCTTGTGTTGTACCCCTTTTTTGCATCTGACCCAAATTTTCGGTCTTTAAGACGCTATATTTTCGTGCAGCATCCATTCAGTGGATGGTTTGTAGCGGTTCTTGTACGTTTAATTGCACTACTATGTGTCGAGGAGAAAAATAACTAAATGGAATGGATAGGAGATGGCTTAAAAGAATAAATAGCAGAGGAGATGTTGGGTGCGATCATACCAGCACTAGTGCACCGGATCCCATCAAAATACCGCAGTTAAGCGTGCTTGCGTGAGAGTAGTACTAGGATGGGTGATCCTTGGGAAGTCCTTGTGTTACACCCCTTTTTTGCGTCTGACCCGAATTTCTGGTCTTTAAGATGCTATATTTTCGTGCGGTGCCCATTTGGTGGACGGTTCGGGCTGGTTCTTGTGCGTTTAATCGTGCTACTGTGTGTCGGGGAGAAATGGAACAAAACGGAATGGAAAGGAGGTGGCTTATAAGAATATAAAACAGTGGAGATGTCAAGTGTGATCATACCAACACTAATGCACCGGTTCCCATCAGAACTCCGCAGTTAAGCCTGCTGGGGCGAGAGTAGTACTAGGATGGATGACCCCTTGGAAAGTCCTCATGTTATACCCCTTTTTTGTATTTAACCCAAATTTTTAGTATTTTAGATGCTATATTTTCGTGCGGCGCCCATTCGGTTACCGATTTGGGGCGGTTCTGGTATGTTTGATCGCGCTACAGTGAGTTGGGGAGAAAAGGAATGAAACAGAACGAAAAGGAAATGGCTTATAAGAATAAAAAATGGAGGAGATGCCGGGTGCGATCATACCAGCACTAATGCACTAGATCCCATCAGAACAATACAGTTAAGCGTGCTTGGGCGGGAGTAGTACTAGGATGGGTAACCCCTTGGGAAGTCCTCGTGTTGCACCCCTTTTTTGCGTCTGACCCAAATTTTCGATCTTTAAGACGCTATATTTCGTGTTGCGCCCATTCGGTAAACGGTTTGGGACGGTTCTTGTACGTTTAACCGAGCTACTGTGTTTCGGGGAGAAAAGGAACTGAACAGAATGGAACGAAAAGGAGGTGGCTTATAAGAATAAAAAATGGAGGAGATGTCACGTACGATCATACCAGCACTAATACACTGGATCCCATCAGAACTCTACAGTTAAGCGTGCTTGGGCAAGAGTAATACTGGGATGGTTGACCTCCTCAAAAGTCTTCGTGGTGCACCCCTTTTTTGCGTCTGACCTAAACTTTTAGTTTTAAGACGCTATATTTTTGTGCAGCTCCAATTCGGTGCAAGGTTGGGGCGGTTCTTGTACATTTTATCACGCTACTATGTGTTGGGAAGAAAAAGAATGGAACTGAACGGAAAGGAGGTGGATTATAAGAATGAAAAGCAAAGAAGTTGTCGGGTTCGATCATACCAGCACTAATGCACCGGATTCCATCAAAACTCTCTAGTTAAGCATGCTTGGGCGTGAGTAGTTCTAGGATGGATAACCCTTGGCAAGTCCTTGTGTTGCACAACCTTTTTTGCACCTGACCTAAATTTGTCTTGAAAACGCTATATTTCGTGCGACGTCCATTCGGTGGACAGTTTGGGGCGGTTCCTGTACATTTAATCGCGCTACTGTGAGTCGAGGAGAAAAGGAACGAAATGGAACGGAACAGAATGGAGGTGGCTTATAAGAATAAAAAGTGGAGGTGATGTCGGGTGCGATCATACAAGCACTAAAGCACCAGATCCCATCAGAACTCCGCAGTTAAGCGTGCTTGGGCAAGAATAGTACTAGGATGGAAGTCTCCAAGGGAAGTCTTTGTGTTGCACCCCTTTTTTGCGTCTGACCCAAATTTCCAGTTTTTAAGATGTTATATTTCGTGCGGCGCCCATTTGCTGGACCAGTTGGGGCGGTTCTTATATATTTCATCACGCTAATGTATGTCGGTGAGAAAAGAAATGGAATGGAAAGAAGGTGGCCTATAAGAATAAAAAGCGGAGGAGATGTCGGGTGCGATCATACCAGCACTAATGCACCAAATCCCATCTGAATTTCGCAATTAAGCGTGCTTAGGCAAGTGTAGTACTAGGATGGGTGGATCCCCTGGGAAGTCCGCGTGTTGCACCCCTTTATTGCGTCTAACCCAAATTTTCGTTCCTTAAGACTCTATATTTCATGCAACGCCGACTCAGTTGACAATTTGGGGCAGTTCTTCATTTAACTGTGCTACTATATGTTGGGGAGAAAAGGAACAGAACGTAAAGGGGGTGGCTTATAAGAATAAAAAGCGGAGGTGATGTCGAGTGCGATCATGCCAGCACTAATGCACCGGATCCCATCAGAACTCCGCAGCTAAATTTGTTTGGGCGAGAGTAGTACTTGTATTGATGACACCCTGAGAAGTCCTCGTGCTGCACCCATTTTTTTTGTCTGACCCAAATTTTTGGTCTTTAAGACGCTATATTTCGTGCGGCAACCATTCGATGGACAATTTAGGGCAATTCTTGTACGTTTAATCGCGCTACTGTGTCTCGAGGAGAAAAGCAACGGAATGGAAAAGATGTGGCTTCTAAGAATAAAAAGCAGAGGTGATGTCAGGTGTGATCATACCAGCACTAATGTACCGGATCCCATCAGAACTCCGCAGTTAAGTGTGCTTGGGTGAAAGTAGTAATATAATGGGTGACTCCCTGGAAAGTCCTCGTGTTGCACCCCTTTTTTCCATCTGACCTAAATTTTTTGTCTTTAAGACACTATATTTCGTGCATCATCCATTCGGTGGAAGGTTTGGGGCTGTTCTTGTATGTTTAATCACGCTACTATGTTTCAGGGAGAAACGGAATGGAACGAAAACGAGGTGGCATATACGAATAAAATCTGACCCAAATTTTCAGACTTTGAGACGCTATATTTTGTGTGATGCCCATTCGGTGGACAGTTTGGGGCGGTTCTTGGATATGTAATCGTGCTACTGTGTGTCAGGGAGAAATGGAACGGAATAGAGCGGAAAGGAGGTGGCTTATTAGAATAAAAAACATAAGAGATGCCGAGTGCGACCATATCAGAACCAATGCACCGAATCTCATCAGAATTCTGCAGTTAAGCGTGCTTGGGCGAGAGTAGTACTAGGATGGGTGACCCCCTGGAAAGTCCTTGTGTTGCACCCCTTTTTGCATCTTACCCAAACTTTCTGTCCTTAAGACGTTATATTTCGTGCTCTGCCCATTCGCTGAACGGTTTGGGGCAGTTCTTGTGTGTTTAATCAAGCTACTATGTGTCGGGGATAAAAGGAAGGGAACGGAACGAAAAGGAGGTGGCTTATAAGAATAAAAAGCAGAGGAGATGTCGGGTGCGATCATACCAGCACTAATGCACCAGATCCCATCAGAATTTTGCAATTAAGTGTGCTTAGGCAAGTGTAGTACTAGGATAGGTGATCCCCTGGGAAGTCCGCGTGTTGCACCCCTTTATTGCATCTAACCCAAATTTTCGTTCCTTAAGACTCTATATTTCATGTAACGCCCATTCGATTGACAATTTGGGGCAGTTCTTGAACGTTTAATTGTGCTACTATATGTCGGGGAGAAAAGGAACAAAACGTAAAGGGGGTGGCTTATAAGAATAAAATGCGGAGGTGATGTCGGGTGCGATCATACCAGCACTATTGCACCGGATCCTATCAGAACTCCGTAGTTAAGCGTGCTTGGGCAAGAGTAGTACTAGAATGGGTGACTCCCTAGGAAGTCCTCATGTTAGACCCCTTTTTTGTTTCTGACCCGAATTTATGGTCTTTAGGACTCTATATTTCATGCAGCGCCCATTCGGTTGATGATTTGGGGCGGTTCTTGTACGTTTAATCGTGCTACTGTGTGTCAGAGAGAAAAGGAACAGAATGTAAAGGGGTGGCTTATAACAATAAAAAGCAGAGGTGATGTCGGGTGCGATCATACCAGCACTAATGCACTGGATCCCATCAGAACTCCGCAGTTAAATGTGTTTGGCGAGAGTAGTACTAGGAGGGATGACACCCTGGGAATTCCTCGTGCTGAACCCATTTTTTTGTGTGACCCAAATTTTTGATCTTTAAGACGCTACATTTCATGCAGCGGCCATTTGGTGGACGGTTTAGGACAGTTCTTGTATGTTTAATCGCACTACTGTGTGTCTAGGAGAAAAGCAACGGAACGGAAAGGAGGTGGCTTCTATGAATAAAAAATGGAGGGGATGTCAGGTGCGATCATACCAGCACTAATATACCGGATTTCATCAGAACTCCACAGTTAAGCGTGCTTGGACAAGAGTAGTACTAGGATGTGTGACCCCCTGGTAAGTCCTTGTGTTGCATCCCATTTTGCGTCTTACCCAAATTTTTGATCTTTAAGACCCTATATTTCGTGCTCCGACCATTCAGTGGACGGTTTGGGGCGATCATTGTACGTTTAATCACTCTACTTTGTGTCGGAGAGAAAAGGAACAGAACGAAACGAGAAGAAGGTGGCTTATAACAATAATAAGTGGAGGAGATGTCGAAAGTGATCATACCAGCCCTAATGCACTGGATCCCATCAGAGCTATGCAGTTACACGTGCTTAGGCGAGTGTAGTACTAGGATGGAGGACCCTCTGTGAAGTGCTCGTGTTACACCCCTTTTTTGCATCCGACCTGAATTTCTGGTCTTTAACACGCTATATTTCGTGCGGCGCCCATTCGTTGGATGGTTGGGGGCGGTTCTTGTAATCGCGCTACTGTGTGTCAAGGAGAAATGAAATGGAAGCGAAAAGAGGTGGCTTATAAGAATAAAAACTGGAGGTGATGTCGAGTGTGATCATACCAGCACTAATGTAGCAGATTCCATCAGAACTTCGCTGTTAAGCATGCATGGGAAAATGTAGTACTAAGATGGGTAACCCTCTGGGAAGTCCTCGTGTTGCACCACTTTTTTGCGTCTTACCTTAATATTCAGTCTTTAAGACACTAAATTTAGTGTGGCACCCGATCGGTGGACAATTTGGGGCGGTTCTTGTGCGTTTAATCACGCTACTGTGTATCCGGGAGAAAAGGAACGAAACTGAACGAAAACAAGGTGGCTTATAAGAATAAAAAGCGAAGGAGATGTCGAGTGCGATCATACTAGCACTAATGCACCGAATCCCATCAGAACTCCGTAGTTAAGCGAGCTTAGGTAAGAGTAGTACTCGGATGGGTGATTTCCTGGGAAGTCCTTGTGTTGCACCCTTTTTTTACATCTGACCCAAATTTTCAGTCTTTAAAACGCTATATTTTGTGCGGCACCCATTTGGTGTACGGTTTGGGGCAGTTCTTGTATGTTTCATCGCGCTACTGTGTGTCGGGGAGAAAAGAAACAAAATGGGAAAGAAGTGGCTTATAAGAATAAAAAGCAGAGGAGATGTTGGGTGCGATCATATCAACACTGATGCACCGGAACCCATCAGAACTCTGCAGTTAAGCGTGCTTAGGTGAGAGTAGTACTAGGATGGGTGAACCCCTGGAAAGTCCTCGTGTTGCACCCCTTTTTTACGTCTGACCCAAATTTTTGTTCTTTAATATGTTATATTTCACGGGGCACCAATTCGGTGGATGGTTCGGAACGGTTCTCGTACGTTTAATCGTGCTACTATGTGTCGGGGAGAAAAGGAACGGAACGGAAAAGGGGTGGCTTATAAGAATAAAAAACGGATGAGATGTGGGATGCGATCATACTAGCACTAATGCACTGGATGGCATAAGAACTTCGTAGTTAAGCGTGTTTGGGTGAGAGTAGTACTAGGATGGGTGACCCCTGGGAAACCCTTGTGTTGCACCCTTTTTTTGCGCCTGGCCTGAATTTTTGGTCTTTAAGGCGCTATATTTCGTGCGGCGCCCATTCGGTGGACGATTTGAGGTGGTTCTTGTACGTTTAATCGCGCTACTGTGTGTCAAGGAGAAAATGAATAGAACAGAATGAAACGGAACGGAAAGGAGATGTCGAGTGCGACCATACCATAACCAATGCACCAGCTCCCATCAGAATTCTGTAGTAAAGAGTATTGGGATATCCTCACGTTGCACCCCATTTTTGTGTCTTACCTGAATTTCTGGTCTTTAAGACTCTTTATTTTGGGCTACGCCCATTCGGTAAATAGTTTTGGACGGTTCTTGTACGTTTAATCGCTCTACTATGTGTCAGGGAGAAAAGGAACAGAATGGAATGGGAGGAAGGTGGCTTATTAGAATAATATGCAGAGAAGATGTCAGAAGTGATCATACTAGCACTAATGCATCAGATCGCATCAGAACTCCGCAGTTAAGCGTACTTGGGCGAGAGTAGTGCTAAGATGGTTGACCCCCAAGGAAGGATTATTGTTATACCCTTTTTTTGCATCCAACCCAAATTTCTTGTCTTTTTAAGAGGCTATATTTCATGTGGCACCTATTCGGTGGACGGTTAGGGGTGGTTCTTGTAAGTTTAATCGTGCTACTATGTGTCGAGGAGAAAAGGAACGGCACGAAAATAAGGTGGCTTATAAGAATAAAAGGTGGAGGTGATGTCGGGTGCTATCATACTAGCACCAATATACCGGATCCCATCAGAACTCCACAATTAAGCGTGCTTGGGCAAGAGTAGTACTAGAATGGATGAACCCATGGGAAGTCCTCGTGTTGCACCCCTTTTTTGCATTTGACCAGAATCTTCAATCTTTAAGACACTAAACTTCATGTAGCGTGCATTTGGTGGACGATTTGGGGCAGTTCTTGTGTGTTTATTCACGCTACTGTGTGTCAGGGAGAAAAGGAACGGATTAGAATGGAAAGGAGGTGGCTTATAAGAATAAAAAATAGAGGAGATGTCTGGTGTGATCGTATCTGCACTAATGCACCGTATCCCATAAAAACTCCGTAATTAAGCGTGCTTGGGCGAGAGTAGTACAAGAATGGGTGATGAGCAGATAATATTGCATATTTGACGGCCTCATTGCATGCATTTTAACTTAACTTTGTATTTAATTACTTAGAGTTAATCGAATTTACGAATAATATTGGATTCTTGTGTTTACAGGTAATTATAGCTTAAATGATGGATTTTAGAACCTTGCAACTAAATGTGGATGTGTAGTGAAGACATGGACACATTACTTGAGGATTTGGAGGCTTAAAAGTGAAAGCAATCAAAGAGGTATCAGTGCTTGGTAACATAGGCACCAGCACCCGCACCATTTGGTTGCAGTACCTCAGTTTTTCTCCTTGTTGACCATGATCCACTTTGAATCGGACAAAGTGCAAAACATAAAAGTTCTAGATCTGGATGTCTTCTATATTCTGTCAACGTTTCAGCTCAATCGGACGGTTGGATCAAAGTTTAGGACAATTCTATGAAAACTGGTCTAGTGCAGGCAACCTACCGGTATGGCCTACTGGTAGGTCGAACTCTAGTAACCAAAACCTACCGGTAGAATGCTAAAAACCTACTGGTAGGTTTTCCAAAATGCCCAGAATGCTTGCAACTGATGCTCCATTTGCTTAGGGGTCCCACCATTAATTCTCCCACTTGACCCTTGACATCCCTTACACATTTACATGCCTCCTACACCCTAGTTGAAGACTTTGGAGGCAATGACATTAATGGGGATGGGAGAGAAGGGGGCAGTCATAATGGGTGCAAGTTATGCTTGTCCTAGCCAGTCCAAAGCCATCCACTCACCTCCTATTGATGGGAGGCCTGCACACACATGCTAGAGGACCCTTATAGACGAAAATGCAAAGCTCTTCACCATATATTCAGCATTCCACAAGCATTTCAAGGGTGGCTACCTAAGCTTAGGAGTAGTCCAAGGAAGAAGATGATGAATAGTAGATAGAAAAGCCTAGATTTTTGCATTTTCTTCTCCATTTCAGTTGTAGTAAGCTTTAAATCTCTTGTAATCCTTAACTCTTGCACTTTAATCTCATTTATTTCAAGTATATTACAAGTTTAGTTACATGTTCTAGTTTCTACCATTAAAACTTTCAAGTTCTTCATTTGCAAGCTTTAAAATTGGTATTGCACATTTTCCTTCATAGTTTATGTTGTCCGAATTTGATATTGACAATTTACGTGCAAGTATACACGATCAACAAGTAATAAAGTAATAAGTCGAGTATCGTTCCCACGGAAAATTATTAGTAATAACTTCCAAGTACTAACTTTATATCAATTCAATTATATTTAAACAATTGGAATTAGACTATGGAATTACTAATTTAAAATTAAATCTAAACTTAATATTTAAGGGTTGAATTTACTGGACAAAAGAAGTTAAGATTACAACTTCCCATAATGCTTCATATAAACCTTTCCAACTCTCTTTCCAGTTAATTGATCAAAATAAGTTGTTAACTGAGAATTCAAAGTATTTATCAAACCTCTTCCGATAGTTAGATAAAATTATCTCTCCCAATAAATTACTATATTCCAATGCATAATAATTTAGAATAGATTCATTAAGTTCAAAGTCTCACGAAAGTTATACATGACATATAGGTATATTCCTATCCTATACACAAACCCAGCTATTCAATCCTAAGAAGAATTAACCAGACGTATGTCATCATATTCAGATATAAACCTAGAATTCATCTTTCAATTTCATCTAGGTTATCAAATTGATTGGTAGTCACACAATCATATATTAAACACAAAATATGACAAACAACTTATGTATGATCAATAGAACTAGAAACGAGAGTAGATAAATTTAACTAGACATTAGTTTCCGTTGCAATCTTAATAAGAATTTAGTTCATAACGTAATTGAAAAACATCATTCTAAAATTAAACAACATCTTAGAAAATCAAGAAATAAAAGTAAGAGAAGAGAATGAAAACTTAGGTGCAATCTTCAATCCTTCTCTAGCCTTCAAGACCAATATTCTTCATATCGATTCCTTCGATTCTTGTCTTCCATTTTCTTCCAATTCCTTGGTCTTTTCAGTTATTTTCAGGCCCCAAAAGTCAGAATATTTCATCCCAACTCAAACCCTAGCTTATATGTAGCTTTAGAGTACAATTTCGTGTCAAAACAAGGAAAAATTTGCGTCACAGGCCAACACAAGTGCGGGGGCGCCAAAAATCAGTGCAGGGGTGCCAATTGGGCAGTATGTGGGTGCTGGGGTGCCCAAATTGGTGCTGGGGGACGCTCCCCCTTTCAGGCCTAAAATGCCCTTTAGCTTCCTCTTCCAAAAATCTAACCTTCAGGCTCTAAATTAACTTTGTCTCCTCCCAAATGATAATGATTCCCTTCAAACTATCATCCCTATGAAATAACATCAAAACACACAAAATAAATAAAAAATAACATAAAATAATTGAAAACTTACAATTTTATCAAACTGAAAATATTCAATTCGTAGGTATTAAACTCACTCATCAGTTTACGATTTATTGCATTGAGTTAAGTTTTAATCTTCATTTCAACACCATGTCTCTTTACATCATGTATGTCCTTCCCTTTAGCATGAGTAGCTAGATTTTAAGTTAGCAAATTCAAGGGAGAACTCCTCTTGAGTATGCCAAATCAACTCACTTTCTTTTCGCCTCTCAGAGATCGATGCTGGATGGTGTGGGCCGGTTCTTGTACGTTTAATCGCGTTACTATGTGTCATAGAGAAAAGAAATTGAATGGAAAGAAGGTGGGTTATAAGAATAAATAAGCGGAGGAGATGTCGGGTGCGATCATACCAGCATTAATATGTCGGATCCCATCAGAACTCCACAGTTAAGCGTGCTTGGGCGAGAGTAACACTAGGATGGGTGACTCTCTATGAAGTCTTCGTGTTCCACCCCTTTTTTGTGTCTGACCCAAATTTTTGGTCTTTAAGACGCTATATTTTTGTGCAGTACCCATTCAGTGGACGATTTGGGGTGGTTCTTGTACGTTTAATCGCGCTGCTGTGTGTCGGGGAGAAAAGGAATGGAACGGAAAGGAATGGAATGGAACGAAACGGAACGGAAAAGAGGTGGCTTATAAGAATAAAAAGTGGAGGAGATGTCAGGTGCGATCATACCAGCACTAATGCACCAGATCCCATTAGAACTCCGCAGTTAANGAGGTAACTTATAAGAATAAAAAGTGGAGGAGATGTCAGGTGCGATCATACCAGCACTAATGCACCAGATCCCATTAGAACTCCGCAGTTAAGCGTGCTTGGGCGAAAGTAGTACTAGGATGGGAGACCCCCTTGGAAGTCCTCATATTGCACCCATTTTTTGCGTCTGACCTGAATTTTTGATCTTTCAGATGTTATATTTTTGTGCGGCGCTCATTCGGTGGAAAGCTTAGAGCGGTTCTTGTACGTTTAATCGTGCCACTGTGTGTCGGGGAGAAAAGGAACATAACGGAATACAACAGAAAGGAGGTGGCTTATAAGAATAAAAAGCGGAAGAGATGTTTGGTGCGATCATACCAACACTAATGCACCGGATCCCATCAGAACTCCACAGTTAAGCATACTTGGGCAAGAGCAGTACTAGGATAGGTAACCCCCTGGAAAGTCATCGTGTTGTACCCATTTTTAGCGTCTGACCTGAATTTTCGCTCTTTAAGAAATTATACTTTCATGCGGCGCCCATTCGGTGGACGATTTGCGGTAGTTTTGGTACGTTTAATAGCGTTACTGTGTGTCGGGGAGGAAACGAACGGAAAGGAATGGAACTGAAAGGAGGTGCCTTATAAGAGTAAAAAGCGGAGGAGATGTTGGATGCAATCATACAAGCACTAATGCACCGGATCCTATTAGAACTTCGCAATTAAGCGTGCTTGGACAAGGGTAGTGCTAGGATGGGTGACCTCCTGGGAATTCCTTATGTTGCACCCTTTTTTTGCGTCTAACCAGAATTTCCAGTCTTTAAGATGCTAAATTTTTGTCCGGTGCCCATTCGGATGATGGTTTGGGGCAGTTCTTGTACGTTTAATTGTGCTACTATTTTTCGGCGATAAAAAGAATGGAACGGAATGGAGGTGGCTTATTAGAACAAAAAACAGAGGAGATGTTCGGGTGCGATCAGACCAGCACTTATGCACCAGATCCCATGAGAACTCTGCAGTTAAGCAAGCTTGTGCAAGAGTAGTACTAGGTTGGGTGTCCACTAGGAAGTACTCGTGTTGCACCCCTTTTTGCATCTGACCTGAATTTTTGATCTTAAAAAAGCTATATTTCATATGGCGCCCATTCGGTGGACGATTACAGGCGGTTCTTGTACGTTTAATGTCGCAACTGTGTGTCGGGGAAAAAAGGAACGGAATAAAAAGGAGGTGGCTTATATGAATAAAAAGTAGAGGAAATGTGGGATCTAATCATACCAGCGCTAATGCACCGGATCCCATCATAACTCTGCAGTTAAACATGTTTGGATGAGGGCAGTACTAGGGTGGGTGACCCCCTGGGAAGTCCTCGTGTTGCACCCCTTTTTTGTGTTTGACCAGAATTTTTGGTCATTAAGACGTTATATTTTCATGCGGCACCCATTCGGTGGACGGTTTAGGGTAGTTCTGGTACGTTTAATCGCGCAACTGTGTGTCAGGGAGAAAAGTTATGGAACGGAACGGAACAGAAAGGAGGTGGCTTATAAAAATAAAAAATGGAGGAGATGTCGATTGCGATCATACCAGCAATAATGCACCGGATCCCATCAGAACTCCACAGTTAACCGTGCTTGGGCGAGAGTAGTACTAGGATGGGTGACCCTCTGTGAAGTCCTTGTGTTTCACCCCTTTTTGTGTCTGACCCAAATTTTTGGTCTTTAAGAAGCTATATTTTGGTGCAGCGCCCATTCGATGGACGGTTTGGGGCAGTTCTTGTACATTTAATCGCGTTATTATGTGTCGGGGGGAAAAAGAATGGAACAGAATAGAACATAACAGAATGGAACGGAACATAACGAAAAAGAGTTGGCTTATAAGAATAAAAAACGGAGGAGATGTCAGGTGCGATCATACCAGCAGTAATCCACTGTATCCCATTAGAACTCCACAGTTAAGCATGCTTGGGGGAGAGTAGTACTAGGATGGGTGACCCCCTGGGAAGGCCTTGTGTTCCACCCATTTTTTGCGCCTGACCTGAATTTTTGATCGTTAGGATGCTATATTTTTGTATGGCGCCCATTCGGTCAATGGCTTAGGTCGGTTCTTTTACGTTTAATCGTGCTACTGTGTGTCAGGGAGAAAAGGAATGGAATAGAATGAAACAAAAAGGAGGTGGCTTATAAATATAAAAAGCGGAGGAGATTTCGGGTGCGATCATACCAACACTAATGCACCAAATCCCATTAGAACTCTGCAGTTAAGCGTGCTTGAGCGAGAGCTGTACTTGGATGGGTGACCCCCTGAAAAGTCCTCGTGTTGCACCCATTTTTTATGTATAACCCGAATTTTTAGTCTTTAAGACGCTATATTTTCATGGGGTGCCCATTCGGTGGACGATTTGGGGTAGTTTTGCAACGTTTAATCGCACTATTGTGTGTCGAGGAGGAAAGGAACGAAACTGAAAGGAGGTGGCTTATAAGAATAAAAAGCAGCGGAGATGTCAGATGCAATCATACTACCACTAATGCACCGGATCCCATCAGAACTCCGCAATTAAGCATGCTTGGGCAAGGGTAGTACTAAGATGGGTGACCCCGTGAGAATTCCTTATGTTGCACCCTTTTTGTGTGTCTGACCTAAATTTCTGATTTTTAAGACGCTAAATTTTTGTCTGGCGCCCATTCGGATGACGGTTTAGGGCAGTTCTTGAACGTTTAATCGCGTTACTGTGTGTCGGGGAAAAATAGAATGGAACGGAATGAAACGGAATGGCGGTGGCTTATAAGAATAAAAAGCAGAGGAGATGTCAGATGCGATCAGACCAGCACTAATGCACCGGATCCCATCAGAACTCTGCAGTTAAGCATGCTTGTTGGAGAGTAGCACTAGGTTGGGTGGACACTAGGAAGTACTCGTGTTGCACCCCTTTTTTGCATCTGACCTGAATTTTCAATCTTAAAAATGCTATATTTTGTATGGCCGCCATTTGGTGGACGGTTACAGACAGTTGTTGTATGTTTAATGTCGTAACTGTGTGTCGGGGAGAAAAGGAATGGAACGAAAAAGCAGGTGACTTATAAGAATAAAAAGCGGATGAGATATGAGATGTGATGATACCAGCACTAATGCACCGGATCCCATCAGAACCCCACAGTTAAGTGTGCATAGGCGAGAGTAGTAATAGGATGGGTGACCCTTTTGAAGTCTTCATCTTGCACCCCTTTTGTGTTTGACCCAAATTATTGGTCATTATGATGCTATATTTTGTGCGACACCCATTCAGTGGATGGTTTGGGGCGGTTCTTGTACGTTTAATTACGCTACTGTGTCTCAAGGAGAAAAGGAACGGAACGAAAAGGAGGTGGCTTATACGAATAAAAAGTGGAGGAGATGTCGGCTGCGATCATACCAGAACTAATGCACCGGATCCCGTCAGAACTCCGCACTTAAGCATGCTTGGGCGAGGGTAATACTAGGACGGGTGACCCCTTGTGAATTTCTTGTGTTGCACCCGTTTTTTGCGTCTAACCTGAATTTTTGATCTTAAAGATGTTATATTTCGTACGGCACCCATTCGGTGGATGGTTAGGGGCGGTTCTTGTACGTTTAATCTCGCTACTCTGTGTCGGGGAGAAAAGGAATGGAACGGATCGCAAAAGAGGTGGCTTGTAAGAACAAAAAGCGGTGGAGATGTGGGATGCGATCATATCAGCACTAATACACCGGATCCCACGAGAACTCCACAATTAATCGTACATGGGCGAGAGTAGTACTAGGAAAGGTGACCCCTGGGAAGTCTTCATGTTGCACCCCTTTTTTCTGTCTGACCCAAATTTTCGGTCATTAAGATGCTATATTTCGTGCGACACCCATTCAGTGGATGGTTTGGGGCGGTTCTTGTATGTTTAATTACGCTACTGTGTGTCGAGGGAAAAGGAACAGAACGGTAAGGAGGTGGCTTATACGAATAAAAAGTGGAGGAGATGTCGAGTGCAATCATACCAGCACTATTGCACAGGATCTCATCAGAACTCTGCAGTTAAAAGTGCTTGGGAAAGCGCAATACTAGGATGTATGACCCCCCTAGGAAGTCATCGTGCTGCACCCATTCTTTGTATCAGACCCAAATTTTTTGGACCATCAGGGGCGATTCTTGTACGTTTAATCCAGCTACTATGTGTCGAGGAAAAAAGGAGCAGAACGTAAAGGTGGTGGCTTATAAAAATAAAAACAGGAGGAGATGTGAGGTGCGATCATACTACCACTAATGCACTAGATCCTATCAGAACACCGTAATTAATCGTGCTTGGGCGAGAGCAGTACCAGGATGAATGACCCCCTAGGAAGTCCTCATGTTGCACTACTTCTATGTGTCTGACTCGAATTTTCAGTCCTTAAGACGCTATATTTTGTGCGGCACCCATTCGGTGGACAGTTTTGGGCGGTTCTTGTACGTTTAATCGCGCTACTATGTGTCAAGGAAAAAAGGAACGGAATGGAAAGAAGGTGGCTTATAGGAATAAAAAGTGGGAGAGATGTCAGGTATGATCATAACAACACTAATGCACCAGATCCCATCAAAACTCCACTGTTAAGTGTGCTTGCGCAAGAGTAGTACTAGGATGGGTGACTCCTGGGAAGTCCACGTATTGCACCCATTTTTTCCTTCTAACCCAAATTTCCAGCCTTTAAGACGCTATATTTTCGTGCGGCGCCCATTCAGTGGACGGTTTGGGGTGATTCTTGTACGTTTAATCGCGTTTCTATGTGTCGGGGAGCAACGAAACAAAACGAAAAGGAGGTGGCTTATAAGAATAAAAAGTGGAAGAGATGTTGGGTGCGATCACTAGCACTAATGCACCAGATCCTGTCATAACTCCGCAATTAAGCGTGCTTGGCGAGGGTAGTACTAGGATGGGAGACCCCTTGGGAAGTCCTCATGTTGCACCCATTTTTTGTGTCTGACCCAAATTTTCGATCTTTAAGACGCTATATTTTTGTGTTGCGCCCATTCTGTGGAAGACATAGGGTGGTTCCTGTACGTTTAATCACACTACAGTGTGTCGAGGAGAAAAGGAACGAAACAAAATGGAACGAAAAGGAGGTGGCTTATCAAAATAAAAATGGAGGAGATGTCGGGTGCGATCATACCAGCACTATTGCACCAGATCCTATCAGAACTCTGCAGTTAAATGTGCTTGGGCGAGAGTAGTACAAGGATGGGTGAACCCCTGGGAAGTCCTCGTGTTGCACCCCTTTTTTGCATCTAACCCAAATTTTTGGTCTTTAAGACGCTATATTTTCATCTGGCGCCCATTCGGATAACGATTTATGGCGGTTCTTGTACGTTTAATTGCGTTACTGTGTGTCGAGGAGAAACAAAATAGAACGGAAAAGAGGTGCCTTATAAGAAAAAAAAAAGCGGAGAAGATGTCAGGTACGATCGTACTTGCACTAACGCACCGGATCCCATCAGAACACCACAGTTAAGCATGTTTGGGCGAGAGTAGTACTAGGAAGGGTGACCCCCTAAAAAGTCCTCATGTTGCACCTATTTTTTCCGTTTAACCAGAAGTTCTGGTCTTTAAGATGCTATATTTTTGTGCGGTGCCTATTCGGTGGACGGTTTAGGGTAGTTCGGGTACATTTAATCGTGCTACTATGTGTCGGGGAGAAAGGAACAGAACGGAATAGAAAGGAGTTGGCTTAAAAGAATAAAAAGTGGAGAAGATGTGGGATGAGTTCATATCAGCACTACTGCACTAGATCCCAATAAAACTCTGCAGTTAACCATGCTTGGGCGAGGGTAGTACTAGGATGGGTGACCCCCTAGGAAGTCCTTGTGTTGCACCTTTCTTTGCGTCTGACTTGAATTTTTGGTCTTTAAGACGCTATGTTTTCGTGCGGCGCCCATTCGGTGGACGATTTGGGGCGATTTTTGTAGGTTTAATCGCATTACTGTGTGTCGGGGAGAAAAGGAACGGAAAGGAGGTGGCTTATAAGAATAAAAATGGAGGAGATGTCGGGTGCGATCGTACCAACACTAATGCACTAGATCCCATCCAAACTCTACAGTGAAGCATGCTTGGGTGAGGGTAGTACTAGGATGGGTGAACCCCTGGGAAGTCCCCGTGTTGCACCCATTTTTTGTGTTTGACCCAAATTTTTTGTCTTTACGACGCTATATTTTTGTGCGGCGCCCATTCGGTGGACGGCATAGGGTAGTTCTTATACGTTTAATCGCACTACTGTGTGTCAGGGAGAAAAAGAACGGAACAGAATGGAACGAAAAAATGGTGGCTCATAAGAATAAAAATGAAAGAGAAGTTGGGTGCAATCATACTCGCACTAATGCACCAAATCCTATCAGAACTCCGCAGTTAAGTGTGCTTGGAGGAGAGTAGTACTAGAATGGGTGACCCCCTGGGAAGTCCTCGTATTTCACCACTTTTTTCTGTCTAACCCGAATTTCTGGTCTTTAAGACGCTATATTTTCGTCTGGCGCCCTTCCGGATGACGGTTTAGGGCGGTTCTTATACGTTTAATTGTGCTACTGTGTGTCGGGGAGAAAAGGAGTGGGACGGAATGGAACGGAAAGGAGGTGGCTTATAAGAATAAAAAGCGGAGGAGATGTTAAGTACGATCCTACTTGCACTAATGCACCTAATTCCATCAGAACTCTGCAGTTAAGCGTGCTTGGGTGAGAGTAGTACTAGGATGGGTGACCGCCTAGGAAAGTCCTTGTGTTGCACCCATTTTTTGTGTCAGACCCAAATTTTTGGTCATTAAGACGCTATATTTTCGTGCGGCGCCCATTCGGTGGACGATTTAGGGTAATTGTGGTATATTTAATCGCACTACTGTGTGTTGGGGAGAAAAACGAACGGAACAAAAAGGAGGTGGCGTATAAGAATAAAAAACGGAGAAGATGTGAGATGAGATCAAACCAGCACTAATGCACCGGATCCCATCAAAACTCTGCAATTAAGCGTTCTGGGGCGAGAGTAGTAGTATGATGGGTGACCCCCTGGGAAATCCTTGTGTTGCACCTTTCTTTGCGTCTAACCTTAATTTTTGGTCTTTAAGACACTATATTTTCATGCGGCGCCCATTCAGTGGACGGTTTGTGGTGGTTTTTGCACGTTTAATTGCACAACTGTGTGTCGGGGAGAAAAGGAACGAAACAGAATGGAACGGAAAGGAGATGGCTTATAAGAATAAAAATGGAGGAGATGTCAGGTTCGATCATACCAGCACTAAATGCACCAGATCCCATCAAAACCCTGCAGTTTAGGGTGCTTGGGTGAGGGTAGTACTAGGATGGGTGACCCCCTGGGAAGTTCTCGTGTTGCACCCATTTTTTGCGTTTGACCCGAATTTTTGGTCTTTAAGATGCTATATTTTGGTGCTGCACCCATTCGGTGGACAGCATAGGGTGGTTCTTGTACGTTTAATCGCACTACTTTGTGTCGAGGAGAAAAGGAATGGAACGGAAAGGAGTTGGCTTATAAGAATAAAAACGGAGGACATGTAGGGTGCGATCATACCAGCACTAATGCACCAAATCCTATCAAAACTCCGCAGTTAAGCGTGCTTGGGTGAAAGTACTACTAGGATGGGTGACCTCCTGGGAAGTCCTTGTGTTGCACCTCTTTTTTTCGTCCTACCCAAATTTTTGGTCTTTAAGACACTATATTTTCATCTGTCACCCATTCGGATGACGGTTTGGGACGGTTCTTGTACGTTTAACTGCGCTACTGTGTGTCAAGGAGAAAAGGAATAGAACGGAATGGAACGAAAATGAGGTGGCTTATAAGAATAAAAAGCGGAGGAGATGTTAGGTACGATCATACTAGCACTAATGCAATGGATCCCATCAGAACTCTGCAGTTAAGCATACTTGGGTGAGAGTAGTACGAGGATGGGTGACCCACTGAAAAGTCCTCGTGTTACACCATTTTTTGCGTCTAACTTGAATTTCTGGTCTTTAAGATGCTATATTTTCGTGCAGCGCCCATTCGATGGAGGGTTTGGGGTAGTTTTGGTACATTTAATCGCGCTACTGTGTCTCAAGGAGAAAAGGAACAAAACGGAATGGAATGGAAAGGAGGTGACTTATAAGAATAAAAAGCGGAGGAGATGTCGGATGCGATCATACTAGCACTAATGCATCGGATCCCATCAGAAGTAGTACTAGGATGGGTAACCCCTTGGGAAGTCCTTGTGTTGCACCTTTCTTTACGTCTGACCTGAAGTTTTGGTCTTAAAGACACTATATTTTCGTGTGGCGCCCATTCGGTGGACGGTTTGGGGCGATTTTTGCACGTTTAATCGCGCTACTGTTTGTCGGGGAGAAAAGGAACGAAATAGAAAGGAGGTGGCTTATAAGAATAAAAAGCTGAGGTGATGTTGGGTGTGATCATATCAATACTACTGCACCAAATCCCATCAGAACGTCGCAGGTAAGCGTGCTTAGGCGACAGTAGTACTAGGATGTGTGACCCTCTGGAAAGTCCTCGTGTTGCACCCCTTTTTTACGTCTAACCCAAATTTTCAGTCTTTAAAATGTTATATTTCGCGCGGCAACCATTCGGTGGACGGTTTGGGGCGGTTCTTGGAAGTGTAGTCGCGCTACTGTGCGTCGGGGAGAAAAGGAACGGAACAGAACAGAAAGGAGGTGGCTTATAAGAATTAAAAAGTGGAGGAGATGTCGGGTGCGATCATTCCATAACCAATGCACCAGATACCATCAAAATTCTACAGGTAAGCGTGCTTGGGCGAGAGCAGTACTAGGATGGGTGACCCCTTGAGAAGTTTTCGTGTTGCACCCTTTTTTTTACATCTTACTCGATTTTTTGATCTGTAAGACGCTATATTTCGTGCTATGCCCATTCGTGGGACGGTTTGGAGCGGTTCTTGTACGTTTAATCACTCTACTGTATGACGAGGAGAAAAGGAATAGAATGGAACGGGAAGAATGAGGGTTATATGAATAATGAGCGGGACCCATTATTGCATCTAACCTGAATCTTCAATTTTTAAGACACTATATTTTGTGTGGTGTCAATTCGGATGACGATTTGGGGCAATTTTTGTACGTTTAATCACGTTACTGTGTGTCGGGGAGAAAACCAACAGAACCGAATGGAAATGAGGTGACTTATAAGAATAAAAAGCGGAGGAGATGTTGGGTGCAATCATACCAGCACTAATGCACAGGATTCCCTCAAAACTCTATAGTTAAACGTATTTTAGCAAGAGTAGTACTAGGATGGGTGACCCCCTAGGAAGTCCTCGTGTTGCACCCCTTTATTTTATCTGACCCGAATATGCTATTTTGAAGACACTATATTTCGTGTGGCGCCCATTCGGTGGATGATTTGGGGAGGTTCTTGTACGTTTAATCATGCAACAGTGTGTCGGGGAGGAAAGGATCGAAACGGAACGGAAAGGAGGTAACTTATAAGAATAAAAAGCGGAGGAGATGTCGGGTGCGATCATACCAGCACTAATGCACCGGATCCCATCAGAACTCCGCAGTTAAGCGTGCTTGGGCGAGAGTAGTACTAGGATGGGTGACCCCCTGGGAAGTCCTCGTGTTGCACCCCTTTTTTGTGTCAGACCCGAATTTTCGGTCTTTAAGAGGCTGTATTTTTTTGTGCGGGGCCCATTTGGTGGGCGGTTTTAATATTTGTAGATCTCGAAAAAATACCCAGATTCAAAAAAAAAATTGCCTCAAACGGACAACTGAGCGCAAAGTTATGGTCGCTTAAAGTTTTGTTAATTTTTAATGGTTTTCTAACACTCCGCCCAAGCGCCAGCGTCTTTCAGTCTTTAAAATGTTATATTTCGCGCGGCAACCATTCGGTGGACGGTTTGGGGCGGTTCTTGGAAGTGTAGTCGCGCTACTGTGCGTCGGGGAGAAAAGGAACGGAACAGAACAGAAAGGAGGTGGCTTATAAGAATTAAAAAGTGGAGGAGATGTCGGGTGCGATCATTCCATAACCAATGCACCAGATACCATCAAAATTCTACAGGTAAGCGTGCTTGGGCGAGAGCAGTACTAGGATGGGTGACCCCTTGAGAAGTTTTCGTGTTGCACCCTTTTTTTTACATCTTACTCGATTTTTTGATCTGTAAGACGCTATATTTCGTGCTATGCCCATTCGTGGGACGGTTTGGAGCGGTTCTTGTACGTTTAATCACTCTACTGTATGACGAGGAGAAAAGGAATAGAATGGAACGGGAAGAATGAGGGTTATATGAATAATGAGCGGGACCCATTATTGCATCTAACCTGAATCTTCAATTTTTAAGACACTATATTTTGTGTGGTGTCAATTCGGATGACGATTTGGGGCAATTTTTGTACGTTTAATCACGTTACTGTGTGTCGGGGAGAAAACCAACAGAACCGAATGGAAATGAGGTGACTTATAAGAATAAAAAGCGGAGGAGATGTTGGGTGCAATCATACCAGCACTAATGCACAGGATTCCCTCAAAACTCTATAGTTAAACGTATTTTAGCAAGAGTAGTACTAGGATGGGTGACCCCCTAGGAAGTCCTCGTGTTGCACCCCTTTATTTTATCTGACCCGAATATGCTATTTTGAAGACACTATATTTCGTGTGGCGCCCATTCGGTGGATGATTTGGGGAGGTTCTTGTACGTTTAATCATGCAACAGTGTGTCGGGGAGGAAAGGATCGAAACGGAACGGAAAGGAGGTGGCTTATAAGAATAAAAAGCGGAGGAGATGTCCGGTGCGATCATACTAGCATTAATGCACCAAATCCCATCAGAACTCCGTAGTTAAGCGTGCTTGGGCGAGAGTAGTAGTAGGATGGAAGACCCCTTGGGAAATCCTTGTGTTGTACCCTTTTTTTGCGTCTGACCTGAATTTCCAGTCTTTAAGACCCTATATTTTGTGTGGCACCCATTCGGTGGACGGTTTTGACGTTTCTTGTGCGTTTAATCACACTACTATGTGTCAGGCAAAAAACAAATGGAATGGAAAGGAAGTGGCTAATAAGAATAACAAACGGAGGAGATGTCAGGTGCGATCACACCAGCACTGATGCACCAGATCCCATCAGAATTCTGCAGTTAAGCGTGCTTTGACAATAGTAGTACTAGCATAGGTGACCCTTTGGAAGTTTTCGTGTTACACCTTTTTTTTAAAACTAACCCGAATTTATGTTCTTGAAAACGCTATATTTCCTGCGGTGCCCATTCGGTGGACGATTTGAGGCGATTTGTGGATGTGTAATGGTGCTATTGTGTGTCGGGGAGAAAAGGAACATAATGGAACGAAAATGAGGTGGCATATAAGAGTAAAAACAGAGGAAATATCAAGTGCGACCATACTAGAACCAATGCAATGGATCCCATCAAAATTTTGCAGTCAAGCGTGCTTGGGCGAGAGTAGTACTAGGATGAGTGACCCCCTGAAAAGTTCTCGTGTTGCACCCCTTTTTACGTCTTACCTGAATGTTCAATCTTTAAGACGCTATATTTCGTACTTTGCCCATTCGTTGGACGATTTGGGGTGGTTCTTGTACGTTTAATCGCTCTCCTGTGTATTAGAGAGAAAAGGAACAGAACGAAATAGGAAGAAGGTGGGTTATAACAATAATAAGCAAAGGAGACTTCTGAAGTGATCATACCAGCACTAATGCACTGGATCCCGTCAGAACTTCTCAATTAAGCGTGCTTGGGTGAATGTAGTACTAGGATGGGTGACCCCCTGGGAAGTGCTCCTATTACACCCCTTTTTGTGTCTGACCCGAATTTCTGGTTTTAACAGGCTATATTTCGTGCAACGCCCACTTAGTGGACGGTTTGAGGCATTTGTCGTACATTTAATCACGTTACTGTGTGTCGAGTAGAAAAGAAACAGAAGTGAAAGGAGGTGGCCTATAAGAATAAAAAACGGAGGTGACGTCGAGTGTAATCATACCAGCACTATTGTATCGGATCCTATCAGAACTCCGCAGTTCAGCATGCATGGGCAAGAATAGAACTAGGATGGGTGACCCCTTAGGAAGTCCACGCGTTGCACCCCTCTTTTGCATCTTTCCTGAATCTTCGGTCTTTCAGACACTAAATTTTGTGTGGCACCCAATCGGTGGACGGTTTGGGGCGATTCTTGTGCGTTTAATCATGCAACTATTTTTCGTGGAGAAAAAGAACAAAACGGAACAGAAAGGAGGCAGCTTATAAGAATAAAAAGCGACAGAGATACCGGGTGCGATCATACCAGCACTAATGCACCGAATCCCATCAGAACTCCATAGTTAAGCGTGCTTAGACAAGAGTAGTACTAGGATGTGTGACCCCCTGGGAAGTCCTTGTGTTGCACCCTTTTTTTATGTCTGACCCAAATTTCCAGTCTTTAAGACGCTATATTTCGTGTGGTGCCCATTCGGTGTACGATTTGGGGTGGTTCTTGTACGTTTAATCATGCTACTGCGTGTCGGGGAGATAAGAAACCGAATGGGAAAGAGGTGGCATATAAGAATAAAAAGCGGAGGAGATGTTGGGTGCGATCATACCAGCAATGATGCACCGGATCCCATCAGAACTCCGCAGTTTAGCGTGTTTGGACGAGAGTAGTACTGGGATGGGTGAACCCCAAGGAGGTCCTCATGTTACACCCTTTTTTTGCATCTAACCCTAATTTTTGATCTTTAAGAAACTATATTTCGTGTGGCACCCATTCGGTGGACGACTGAGGGCGGTTCTTGTACGTTTAATCGCATTAATGTATGTTGGGGAGAAGAGGAACAAAACGGAAAGGAGGTGGCTTTAAGGAATAACAAGCGGAGGTGATGTCAGGGGCGGTCATACTAACACTAATACACCGAATCCTGTCATAACTCTACAGTTAAGTGTGCTTGGGTGAGAGTAGTACTACAATGGATGACCCCCCTGGGAAGTTCTCGTGTTTCACCCTTTTTTTGTTTTTGACCCAAATTTATGGTCTTTAAGACTCTATATTTTATGCGGCGCCCATTCGGTTGACGATTTGGGACGGTTCTCGTACGTTTAATCGTGCTACTGTGTGTCGGGGAGAAAAGGAACAAAACGTAAAGGGGATGGCCTATAAGACTAAAAAGTGGACGTGATGTCAGGTGCGATCATACCAGCACTAATACACCGGATCCTATCAGAACTCCGCAGTTAAATATGTTTGGGCGAGAGTTTTACTAGGATGGATGACCCCCTGGGAAGTCCTCGTGTTGCACCCAATTTTTTCGTCTGACCCAAATTTTCGGTCTTTAAGACACTATATTTCGAGCAACGGCCATTCGGTGGAAGGTTTAGGGCGGTTCTTGTATGATTAATTGCACTACTATGTGTCGAGGAGAAAAGCAATGGAACGGAAAGGAGGTGGATTCTAAGAATAAAAAGTGGAGGTGATGTTGGGTGCGATCATACCAGCACTAATGTATCGGATCCCATCAGAACTCCGCAGTTAAGTGTGCTTGGACAAGAGTAGTACTAGGATGGGTGACCCCTTGGGAAGTCCTCGTGTTGCATCCCTTTTTTGTGTCTAACCAGAATTTTTGGTCTTTAATGCACTATATTTCATGTGGCGCCAATTCAGTTGATGGTTCAGGGCGGTTCTTGTACGTTGAATCGCCCTACTATGTGTTGGGGAGAAAGGAACAAAATGGAAAGGAGGTGGCTTATAACAATAAAAAGAGAAGGAGATGTGGGAAGCAATCATACAAGCACTAATGCACCGGATTACATCAGAACTCCATAGTTAAGCGTGCTTGGGCGAGAGTTGTACTAGGATGGGTGACCCCTGAGAACTTCTTGTATTGCACCCCTTTTTTACATCTGACCTAAATTTTTGGTCTTTAAGACGGTATATTTCGTGTGGCGCCCATTCGGTGGACAGTTTGAGGCGGTTCTTGTACGTTTAATCGCGCTACTGTGTGTCGGAGAGAAAAGGAATGGAACGGAAATGAGGTGGCTTATAAGAATAAAAGGCAAAGGAGATGTCGGGTGCGATCATAACAGCACTAATGCACCGAATCCTATCTGAACTCCGCAGTTAAGAGTGCTTGGGTGAGAGCAGTACTAGGATGGATGACCCCCCCTATGGTCCTTGTGTTGCACCCCTTTTTTTGCTTCTGACCCAAATTTTCGGTCTGTGAGATGCTATATTTTGTGCTGTGCCCATTCGGTGGTGGACGGTTTGGGGCGGTTCTTGGATGTGTAATCGTGCTATTATGTGTCAGAGAGAAACGAAACAAAACGGAATGGAAATGAGGTGGCTTATAAGAATAAAAAGCGGAGGAGATGTCGACCATAACCAATGCACTAAATCCCATCAGAATTCTGCAGTTAAGCGTGCTTGGGTAAGAGCAGTACTAGAAAGGGTGACCCATAGGGATTTCTTCGTGTTACACCCCATTTTTGGGTCTTACCCAAATTTCTGCTCTTTAAGACGCTATATTTCTGGTTGTGCCCATTCGGTAGACGGTTTGCGGCGGTTCTTGTACGTTTAATCGTTCTACTATGTGTCGGGGAGAAAAGTAACAGAACAGAGCGGGAAACAAGTGGCTTATAAGAATAATAAGTGGATGAAATGTCATAAATAATCATACCAACACTAATGCACTGGATTCCATCAGAACTCCGCAGTTAAGCGTGCTTAGGTAAAAGTAGTACTAGGATGGGTGACCCCCTAGGAAGGCCTCGTGTTATACTCCTTTTTTGCATCCGACCTGAATTTTTGGTCTTTAAGAGCCAATATTTCATGTGGTGCCCATTCGGTGGACGGTTAAGGGTGGTTCTTGTACGTTTAATCGTGCTACTGTATGTCGAGGAGAAAAGGAACGGAACGAAAGTGAGGTGGCTTATACAAATAAAAAGCGGAGGTGATGTCGGGTGCTATCATACTAGCACTAATGTACCGGATCCCATCAGAACTCCATAGTTAAGTATGCTTGGACAACAGTTGTACTAGTATGGGTGACCCCATGGGAAGTCCTCGTGTTGCACCCCTTTTTTGTGTCTGACCCGAATCTTCAATCTTTAAGATACTAAATTTCATGTGGCACCCATTCGATGGACGGTTTGGGGCAGTTCTTGTGCATTTAATCACGCTACTGTGTGTTGGGGAGAAAATAAATGAAATGGAACGGAAAGGAGGTGGCTTATAAGAATAAAAAATGGAGGAGATGTCTAGTGCGATCATCCCAGCACTAAAGCACCGGATCCCATAAAAACTCTATAATTAAGCGTGCTTGGGTGAGAGTAGTACAAGGATGGGTGATGAGCACATAATATCGCATATTTGACGATCTCATTACATGCATTTTAACTAAACTTTGCATTTAATTACTTAGAGTTAGTCAAATTTACGAATAATGTTGGAATCTCGTGGTTACTGGTAATTATAGCTGAAATGATGGATTTTGGAATCTTGCAACTAAATGTGGATGTGTAGTGAAGACATGGACACATTACTTGAGGATTTGGAGGCTTAAAAGTGAAAGAAATCAATGAGGTATCGGTTCTTGGTAACATAAGCACCATCACCCGCACCATTTGGTTGTAGTACCTCAGTTTTGCTCCTTTTTGACCATGATCCACTTTCGAATCTGAAGAAGTTCGAAACATCAAAGTTGTAGATCTGGATGTCCTCTGTATTCTGTCAACATTACAGCTCAATCGAACGATTGGATCAAAGGTTATGACAATTCTATGAAAATCGGTCCAGAACGGGCAACCTACCGGTATAGCCTACCGGTAGGTCGAACTCCAATAGCCAAAACCTACCAGTAGAACACTAAAAACCTACCGGTAGGTTTTTCCAGAATGCTTGTAACTCATGCTCCCTTTGCATGGGGGTCCCACCATTGATTCTCTCATTTGTCCCCTGACATCCCTTACACATTTACATGCCTTCTACACCCTAGTTGAAGACTTTGGAGGCAATAACATTAATGGGGATGGGAAAGAAGGAGGCAGCCATAATGGGTGCAAGCTAAGCTTGTCCTAGCCTGTCCAAAGCCATCCACTCACCTCCTATTGATGGGAGGCCTGCACACACATGCTAGAAGACCCCTATGGACGAAAATGCAAAGCTCTTCACCATATATTCAACATTCCACAAGCATTTCAAGGGTGGCTACCTAAGCTTAGGAGTAGTCCAAGGAAGAAGATGATGAATAGTAGATAGAAAGGCTTAGATTTTTGCATTTTCTTCTCCATTTCAGTTGTAGTAAGCCTTAAATCTCTTGTAATCCTTAACTATTGCACTTTAATCTCATTTATGTCAAGTGTATTGCAAGTTTTGTTACATGGTCTAGTTTCTACCATTAAACCTTTCAAGTTCTTCATTTTCAAGCTTTAAATGGGTATTGCATATTTTCCTTCATAGTTTACGATTTATTGCATTGAGTTAAGTTTTAATCTCCATTTCAACACCATGACTCTTTACATCATGTATGTCCTTCCCTTTAGCATGAGTAGCTAGATTTTAAGTTGGCTAATTCAAGGAAGAACTCATATTGAGTATGCCAAATCAACTCACTGTCTTTCCTCCTCTCAGAGAATGATGGTTTAGTTTGATTGGGTTGAGAGTGGATGCGGTTGTGAATCTTTGATATCCCGTAGGCCTAGTCACGGGTTATGCTTGGATCCTCACCTTCATCTCGTCCCTAACTTCTCATAAATCAATCGTTCATCCAACCTCTATTCGAGGAAGGCTTCGAGTTGATTTGGGATTCCCATTGGAATGACCTCTTTGGATTAGCCAACACTTGTTTTATTTTATTTCCATCAAAAACACAAATCACCAAACTCAAAACTCAAAACTCAAAAGATTTTACACATTTCTCTTTTTCACAAAATCACCATCACATAACTCCCTTCCTTCCCTGAGGAGATGACCTTGGAATACATTTTCAAGTAAAACACGACACTCAAAAGAATCTCTGTGCTTGGGGAGCACTTTTGTTCCCACACACACGCATTTTGTACATTGCATTCCACCAATATTTTGTTTATCTTTGTTTGCATGGAACCCGAGTGAGAGTGACACTCACCTACTTACATAAGCCATATAAACATTAAGGGTTCTTGTTAGGACATTAGGGTATACAACAAAAATAATCAAGCAATGGGTGACCCCCTAGGAAGTCCTTGTGTTGCACCCCTTTTTTGCGTTTGATCCAAATTTCCAGTCTTTAAGATGTTATATTTCGTGCAGCGCCCATTCGATGGATGGTTTGGGGCGATTCTTGTACGTTTAATCGCATTACTGTGTGTCGGGGAGAAAAGAAATGGAATGGAAAGAAGGTGGCTTATAAGAATAAAAAGCGGAGGAGATGTCAGGTGCGATCATACCAGCACTAATGTGCCCGATCCCATTAGAACTTCGTAGTTAAACATGCTTGCGCGATAGTAGTATTAGGATGGGTGACCTCTGAGAAGTCCTTGTGTTACACCACTTTTTTACGTCTGACCCGAATTTCTGGTCTTTAATACGCTATATTTCATGGGGCGTCAATTCGGTGGCCGGTTCGGGACAGCTCTTGTACATTTAATCCCGCTACTATGTGTCGGGAAGAAAAGGAATGGAAGGGAAAGGGGGTGACTTATAAGAATAAAAAATGAAGGAGATGTGGGATGCGACCATACCTGCACTAATGAATCGGATCCCATCATAACTTTGGAGTTAAGCATGCTTGGGCGAGAGTAGTATTAGGATGGGTGACCCCTGGGAAGTCCTCATGTGGAACCTCTTCTTTGTGTCTGACCCAAATTTCAAATCTTTAAAACGTTATATTTTGTGCAGTGCCTATTCGGTGGACGGTTAGGGGCGATTCTTGTACGTTTAAACGCGCTACTGTGTGTCGGGGAGAAAAGGAACAGAACGGACAAGGGGTAACTTATAAGAATAAAAAGCGGAGGAGATGTGGGATGCGATCATACCAACACTAATGAATTGGATCCTATCAAAACTCTACAGTTAAGTGTGCTTAGGCGAGAGTAGTACTACGATAGGTGACCCCCGAGGAACTCCTTGTGTTGCACCCCTTTTTTAAGCTTGACAAAAAAATTTGGTCTTTAAGACTCTATATTTCATGCGGCGCCCATTCGGTTGATGGTTTGGGGTGGTTCTTATACGTTTAATCGTGCTACTGTGTGTCAGGGAGAAAAAGAACAGAAAGAAAAGGGGGTGGCTTATAAGAATAAAAAACGAAGAAAATGTTGGGTGCAATCATACCAGCACTAATGCACCGGATCCCATCAGAACTCTGCAGCTAAGCATATTTATGCGAGAGTAGTACTAGGTTGGGTGACCCCTAGGAAGTCCTCATGTTGCACCCCTTTTTAGCATTTGACCTGAATTTTCGATCTTAAAGACTCTATATTTCATACGGCGTCCATTCAATGGACGGTTAGGGCGGTTCTTCTACGTTTAATCTCACTACTCTGTGTCGGGGAGAAAAGGAATGGAACGGAACGGAAAGGAGGTGGCACATAAGAATGAAAAGCGGAGGAGATGTGGGATGCAATCATACTAGCACTAATGCACCGGATCCCATCAGATCTTTGTAGTTAAGCGTGCATGAGCGAGAGTAGTACTAGGATGGGTGACCCCTGAGAAGTCTTCATGTTGTACCCCTTTTTTGCATCTGACCTGAATTTTTGGTAACTAAGACTCTATATTTCATGCGACACCCATTTGGTGGATGGTTTGGGGCGGTTCTTGTACGTTTAATTACACTACTGTGTGTCGGGGAGAAAAGAAACTGAATGGAAATGAGGTGGCTTATACGAATAAAAAGCGGAGCAGATGTCGGGTGCGATCATACCAGCATTATTGCACCAGATCCCATCAGAACTCCGTAATTAAAAGTGCTTGGGTGAGAGCAGTACTAGGATGGATGACCCCAGGGAAGTCCTTGTGCTGCACCCCTTCTTTGCGTCTAGTCCAAATTTTTGGTCTTTAAGACGCTATATTTCATGCGACGTCCAATCGATGGATAGTTTGGGGCAGTTCTTGTACGTTTATTCGCGCTATTGTGCGTCGAGGAAAAAGGAACCGAACGGAAAGGGGGTGGATTACAAAAATAAAAAGTGGAGGAGATATGAGGTGCGATCGTACCAACACTAATGCACCAGATCTCATCAGAACTCCGTAGTTAAGCATGCTTGGATGAGAGCAGTACTAGAACAAATGATCCCCAGGGAAGTCCTCGTGCTGCAACCATTCTTTGCATCAGACTCGAATTTTTGGTCTTTAAGACGCTATATTTCGTGTGGTGCCCATTCAGTGGACGGTTTGGGGCGGTTCTTGTACATTTAATCACATTATTGTATGTCGAGGAAAAAAGGAACGAAACAAAAAGAAGGTGGCTTATAAGAATAAAAAACGGGGGAGATGTTAGGTGCGATTATACTAGCACTAATGCACCAGATCCCATCAGAACTCCGTAGTTAAGTGTGCTTGGACAAGAGT
The DNA here is from genome assembly GCA_963454935.2 of Ilex paraguariensis. Lineage (NCBI taxonomy): Eukaryota > Viridiplantae > Streptophyta > Magnoliopsida > Aquifoliales > Aquifoliaceae > Ilex > Ilex paraguariensis. The sequence goes on from CAUOFW020000881.1 coordinate 547,410, forward strand.
AGTACTAGCATGGGTGACCCCTGGGAAGTCCTCGTGCTAAACCCTTTTTTTGCGTCTGACCCAAATTTCCAGTCTTTAAGACGCTATATTTTCGTGCGGTGCCCATTCGATGGACAGTTTGGGGAGGTTCTTGTACGTTTAATCGCACTACTGTGTGTCAGGGAGAAATAGAACGAAATGGAATGGAATGGAAATGTGGTGGCTTATAAGAATAAAAAATGGAGGAGATGTCGAGTGCGATCATACCAGCACTAATACTCCAGATCCCATTAAAACTCCGCAATTAAGCGTGCTTAAGCGAGAGTAGTACTAGGATTGGTGACCCTCTAGGAAGTCCTCATGTTGCACCACTTTTTTGCGTCTAACCCAAATTTTTGGTCTTTGAGACACTATATTTTCGTACGGCACCCATTCGATGGACGGTTTGGGCCAGTTCTTGTACGTTCAATCGCGCTACTGTGTGTCGGGGAGAAAACGAATGGAACGGAAAGGAGGTTGCTCATAAGAATAAAAAGCAAAGGAGATATCAGGTACGATTATACCAGCACTAATGCACCGAATCCCATCAGAACTCTATAGTTAAGCGTGCTTGGGTTAGAGTGGTACTACGATGGGTGACCCCATGGGAAGTCCTTGTGTAGCACTCTTTTTTGTGTCTAACCTGAATTTCTAGTCTTTAAGATGCTATATTTTTGTGCGGTGCCCATTCGGTGGACGGTTTGGGGTGGTTCTTGTACGTTTAATCGCGCTATCATGTATCGGGGAGAAATGGAACAAAACAAAATGGAAAAGAGGTGGCTTATAAGAATAAAAAGCGGAGGAGATTTCAGGTGCAATCATACCAGCACTAATGCACCAGATCCCATCAGAACTCCGCAGTAAAGCATGCTTGGGTGAGAGTACTACTAGGATGGATGACCCCCTGGGAAGCCCTCGTGTTGCATCCCTTTTTACGTCTGACTCAAATATTTTGTCTTTAAAACGCTATACTTCGTGCAGCGCCCATTCGGTGGATGGTTTGAGGTAGTTCTTGTACGTTTAATCGTGCTATTGTGTGTCGAGGAGAAAAGGAATGGAACGGAAAAGAAGTGGCTTATAAGGATAAAAAAGCGGAGGAGATGGCTGGTGCAATCATACCAGCATTAATGTGCCGGATCCCATCATAAACTCCGTAGTGCTAGGGCAAGAGTAGTACTCGGATGGGTGACCCCCTGGGAAGTCCTTGTGTTGCACCCCTTTTTTGCGTCTGACTCAAATTTTCGATCTTTAAGACTATCTTTCGTGCAGCGCCCATTCGATGGATGATTTGAGGTTGTTCTTACACGTTTAATCGCGCTACTGTGTGCATGGGAGAAAAGGAATATAGCGGAATGGAGAAAAGGTGGCTTATCAGAATAAAAAATGGAGGAGATGTCAGGTGCAATCATACCAGCACTAATGCACCAGATCCCATTAGAACTCCGTAGTTAAAGCGGAGAAGATGTTGGGTGTGATCATACCAGCGCTAATGCACCGGATCCCATTAGAACTCCGCAATTAAGCGTGCTTGGGCGAGAGTAGTACTAGGATGGGTGACCCTCTGAGAAGTCCTTGTGTTGGACCCCTTTTTTGCATCTGAACCAAATTTTTGGTCTTTAACTATATTTTCGTGCAACGCCCATTCGGTGGACGGTTTGGGGCGATTCTTGTACGTTTAATCGTGCTACGGTGTGTCGGGGAGTAAAGGAACAAAACGGAACGAAAAGGAGGTGGCATATAAGAATAAAAAGCAAAGGAGATGTCTGGTGCGATCATGCCAGCACTAATGCACTGGATCCCATCAGAACTCTGCAATTAAGCGTGCTTGGGCGAGAGTACTAGTAGGATGGATGCCCCCCTAGGAAGTCCTCATGTTGCATCCCTTTTTTGCGTCTGACCCAAATTTTTAGTCTTTAAAATGCTATATTTTATGCAGTGCCTACTCGGTGGACGATTTTTGTAAAACCCGGGTAAATTCAATTTTTTTATGAAAAAGGGCAAAATGATAATTTGTCATTATAGTACGGTTGTAAACCTAAAATTTTCTTGAACTCGGATGAGAAAATGGACCTCACCGTTGGATTCGTCTCACGAAATCTAATTACTCCGTCAAATTTCATCAAATTCTGAGATAGTCAAATTTTTTGTGTTTTACGAGGCAGTCAAGTCTTTGATAACCCAAAAAATGGAATTTTTAATAAAATTTAAAAAATAATTTAAGGTAAATTAAAATAAAATTATTTTGAATTGGAACCGGGACAAAATTTAATCGTTTCGAAATGAAAATGAATCTGGAGAAAAGAGGGTCGTGTAGCACGTTGTGGACCAAGAGTTTAGGAAGTATAAATAGGGAAAAAATCTGATTTTCTCCTCCATTATTCAGCCGGTTCCAACGTGAGAGAGGAAGAGAAGGAATAAGAAAAAATTTCTCCACCTTATCTCTAAGATCTACGGAGATTGGGTGCTCAAATCCGATCGGGCCAAGAACAAAATTCGTTCTCCTCGTCGAGGGCTACGCGACCACACCAAAAATGACGGGTTTCACCGAAATTCCAAAATTGAGCTTGGAGAAATCAAGGGTTTTGGGTAAAATTGGTACTCTTGGAAGCTTCTACCAAGTGGGTTTATGCTTCAAGAGGTAGGGTTCCTTCCTACTCGGATTTATTTTACAACCTAGGATGTTATATGTAATGAGTAGGTTGATAGAATTATATATCACTTACCAATTGTTGTGAAATTAATAAAAATGGTTTTAAATGAATTCCTAGCTTGGAATTGATATGTGGCAGTTGCTTGTGCAATTCCATGGAAATGTGATTTATGTGCATGTTATATGTGTATGTTATTGACTTGATAAGTTTAGTGTTTTATTGGCATGTGATATGTAATAACATGTTTGGGATGTATGGTTGGATATAAAAATGTTGATTGATGCTTATAGATACATCGACATTGTGATGAAATTGGTAATTATATGCTTCAGATGTAAATTGTCATGGAGTATGTTTATATGTGGTTAATTTTGCTCATGTGGCATTGTTTATATGTGGGCATGACATTGAAATAGCAATAGTGCATTACATTGCATTTGCACGGAGAAAACGCATCCATAGCTATAAGTGTGGGTGTGTGTGTGCATGGTTGATATCAAACACCAAATAGGTGGATAATGGTGGGCTTGGGATAGTTGGATCGAAAATCTGACTGAGTCACACGTTGTTATGAATAAAGAATTGGGTCGGGGTTAGTAAGAAGGGCTAGACTATTCCTCGGGTGAGAGACCCGATGATTGGAGACGTATTCTGTTGGTATAAAAGTCCATAAAGTTTGTTGGTGTACGCGGAACCGTTGGTGGAAGTCCATAAATTCCGTATCGGTTGGGTGTCGTTGGTGTAAATCCATAAATACCCATCCCAAGAAAGACTCAGAGAATTTTTAAATAGTCATTGGGTGTAGAGTACCAATGGCGGGGCTGGGAAATCCGGTTTTTATACCCATGGCATTTCATGGGGGGAAAGGAGCTAGGGAAGGCTTAGGTTGGGTTGAATAATTGAGTCTCATCTCACTTTATGGCATGATTTGCTAAGATCTCAAACTTGAATAATATATTCTTGGTTGGGATGTTGTTGGTGGTAAAGTATTGCATGAACATTCATATGCACTTAGGTTGGGGAATAGCCTCGGTAGGAAATACTCTACTAGGCATGGCTCAGCCTATACGGGAATACATTTCATGTGCGGGGTTTGTACCGGTGGGGGACTCTCATTCGGGACCTCCAAGATGAAGAACATGCCGACTTGAGGCCTTGAATCCATTTTGTAAAACCATTGTATAAATTTGGTGAAAAATATATTTTGGGCTTGTAATCATATGCAATTAATTGTAATAGACCTTGTATATATTAGGTTTATGTGAAAAACCTTATTAAGCATGTTTTGGATGGTGTTGGAATGGTTTTGAATGGATTGGGAAATAAAAAACAGGTGAAAAAAGGCATTTTTGGACAAAACCTACCAGTAGGTCCATAAAAACCTACCGGTAGATCTTGTATGGATAAGTGTTGTCACAGACAAAACCTATCGATAGAACTTTTCCAGTAGGTCAAACCTATAGGTAGGTTCCCGATAGAATATTTTCAGAAGGCAAAACCTACCGGTAGGTCCGTTAAAACCTACAGGTAGAATTTCCAAAAATTTGAAAAACTTTAAGAATGCTTGGCTAGGCTTTTAAGCTAAGTGTCCTTGCACTCAAATGATATAAATGGATTATAATTGAGGTATATTGGACCTCGGTTGGGCCAAATAGTAAAACATACACGAGTCAAACATGTGGGTTATAATCCCGGTCAAGGGAATGTTATTGACGTGTCGCCTAGTTGTGCGACAATCATGGGTATTTCCGCGAGTTGACAGATGGTCAACGGTTGAAAAAGGACCCCCGGTATTAGGGCATCACGGTTTGGGGCAGGTTTTGTACGTTTAATCTCGCCACTGTGTCTAGGAGAAAGGAATGAAATGGAACGGAAAGGAGGTGGCTTATAAGAATAAAAAACGGAGGAGATAATGAGTGCAATCATACCAACACTAATGTACTTGATCCCATCAGAACTCTATAGTTAAGCGTGCATAGGCGAGAATAGTACTAGGATGGGTGACCCCTGGGAAGTCCTCATGTTGCACCCCTTTTTTGTGTCTGACTCGAATTGATGGTCTTTAACACGCTATATTTCGTGCGACGCCCATTCGGTGGATGGTTGGGGCAATTCGTATACATTTAATAGTGCTACTGTGTTAGGGAGAAAAGGAACGAAATATAAATGAGGTGGCTTATAAGAATAAAAAGTGGAGGAGATGTCGAGTGTAATCATACTAGCACTAATGCACCGGATCCCATCAGAACTCTGCAGTTAAGCGTGCTTGGTCGAGAGTAGTACGAGGATGGATGACCCCCTTGGAAGTCATCGTGTTGCTCCCCTTTTTTGTGTCTGACCCAAATTTTTGGTCTTTAAGACGCTATATTTCGTGCGGTGCCCATTCGATGGACAATTTGGGGCGGTTCTTGTACATTTAATCACACTACTGTATGTTGAGGAGAAAACGAATGGAATGAAAAGGAGGTAGCTTATAAAAATAAAAAGCGATGTAGATTTCGTATGAGATCATTCCAACACTAATGCACCAGATCCTCTCAAAATTCTGTTGTTAAGCGTGCTTGGGTGTGAGTAGTACTAGGATGGGTGACCTCCCGGGAAGTCCTCTTGTTGTACCCTTTTTTTACGTCTGACCCGAATTTTTGGTCTTTAAAATGCTATATTTCGTGTGGCGCCCATTCGCTGGACGGTTTAGGGCGATTCTTGTACATGTAATCGCGCTACTGTGTGTCAAGGAGAAAAGGAACGGAACGGAATGGAAAGGAGGTGGCTTATAAGAATAAAAGGTAGAAAAGATGTCGGGTAAGATCATACTAGAACTAATGCACGAGATCCTATCAAAACTCCGCAGTTAAGCGTGCTTAAGCGAGAGCAGTACAAGGATGGGTGACCCCTTGAGAAGTCCTCGTGTTGCACCCTTTTTTTGCGTTTAACCCAAATTTTCGGTCTTGAAGACTCAAAATTTCACGCTGCGCCCATTCGGTGGACGATTTGGATTGATTCTTGTACGTTTAGTGTCGGGGAGACAATGAACAGAACAGAACAAGAAAAAGGTGGCTTATAAGAATAATAAGCAGAGCAGATGTTAGGTGTGATCATACCAACACTAATGCACCAGATCCCATCCGAACTCCGCAGTTAAGCATGCTTGGGCAAAAATAGAACTAGGATGGATGATCCCCTTGGAAGTTCTCATGTTGCAGCTCTTTTTTGCGTCTGACCCTAATTTCTAGTCTTTAAGACGCTATATTTCATGCGGCGCCCTTTTGGTGGACAATTTGGGGCAATTCTTGTACATTTAATTGCACTATTGTGTGTTGGGGAGAAAAGGAATGAAACAGAAAGAGGTGGCTTATAATAATAAAAAATGGAAGAGATGTCGGATGCAATCATACAAGCACTAATGTATCGGATCCCATTAGAACTCCGTAGTTAAGCGCGTTTGGACCAGAGTAGTACTACGATGGATGACCCCTTGGAAAATTCTCGGGCTACACCCCTTCTTGGAACTTACCCGAATTTTTGGTCTTTAAGACGCTATATTTTGTGCGGCGCCCATTTGATGGACGATTTGGGGCAGTTTTTGTACGTTTAATCACGTTACTATGTGTCGAGGAGAAAAGGAACGGAACGGAAAGAAGGTGGCTTATAAGAATAAAAAGCGAAGGAGATGTCGGGTGCGATTATACCAGAACTAATGCACCGGATCCCATCAAAACTCCTCAGTTAAGCGTGCTTGGGTGAGAGTAGTACTAGGATGGGTGACCTCCTGGGAAGTCCTCGTATTGAACCCCTTTTTTACATCTGACCCAAATTTTTGGTCTTTAAAATGCTATATTTTGTATGGCGCCCATTCGATGGACGGTTTGAGGCGGTTCTTGCACATGTAATCGCGCTATTGTGTGTCTGGGAGAAAAGGAACGGAACAGAAATGAGGTGTCTTATAAGAATAAAAAGCGAAGGAGATGTCTGGTGTGATCATATCAGAACTAATGCACCAGATCTCATCAAAACTCCACAGTTAAGCGTGCTTCGGCGAGAGTAATAATAGGATCGGTGACCCTTAGGAAGTCCTCGCGTTGCACCCTTTTTTTGTGTCTGACCCAAGTTTTTGATCCTTAAGATGCTATATTTCGTGTTGCGCCCAATCGGTGGATGGTTTGATGCAGTTCTTGTACGTTTAATCGCGCTACAGTGTGTCGGGGAGAAAAGGAACAAAACAGAATAGGAAGTAGGTGGCTTATAAGAATAATATGCGGGGGAGATGTAGGGTGCAATCATACCAGCACTAATGCATCGGATCCCATCAGAACTCCGCAGTTAAGCGTGTTTGGACGAGAGTAGTATTAGGATGGGAGACCCCCTGGGAAGTCCTCGTGTTTCCTTTCGTCTGACTCGAATTTCTAGTCTTTAAGACGCTATATCTCGTGTGTCGCCCATTCGGTGGACGGTTTGGGGCAATTCTTGTATGTTTAATCGCGTTATTGTGTGTCAAGGAGAAAAGGAACGGAATGGAAAGGAGGTGGCTTATCAGAATAAAATGCGGAGGAGATGTCGGGTGTGATCATACCAGCACTAATGCACCGGATCTCATCATAACTCCGCAGTTAAGCGTGCTTGGGCGAGAGTAATACTAGGATGGGTGACCCCTTGGGAAGTCCTCGTGTTGCACCCCTTGTTTACTTCTAATCCGAATTTTTGGTCTTTAAAACACTATATTTCGTGTGGCACCCATTCGAAGAACGGTTTGGGGCAGTTCTTTTACTTGTAATTGCGTTACTGTGTGTCTGGGAGAAAAGGAACGTAACGGAATGGAAAGAAAGTGGCTTAGAATAATAAAAAGCGGAGGAGATGTCAGATGCGATCATACCAGAACTAATGCACCGGATCCCATTAAAACTCTGCAGTTAAGCATACTTGGGCGAGAGCAATACTAGGATGGGTGACCCCTTGGGAAGTCCTCGTGTTACATCATTTTTTTGCATCTGACCCGAATTTTTGATCTTTAAGATGCTATATTTCATGTTGCACCCATTCGGTGGATGGTTTGGGGCGATTCTTAAACGTTTAATCGCGCTACTGTGTATCAAGGAGAAAAGGGACAAAACGGAATGGGAAGGAGGTGGCTTATAAGAATAATATGCAGAGGAGATGTTGGGTGCGATCATACCATAACTAATACATCGGATCCCATCAGAACTTCACAGTTAATCGTGCTTGGGTGATAGTACTATTAAGATGGGTGACCCCCTAGGCAGTCCTCGTGTTACCCCCTTTTTACGTCTGACTCGAATTTCTGGTCTTTAAGATGCTATATTTCGTGTGGTGCCCATTCGGTTGACGGTTTGGGGTAGTTCTTGTACGTTTAATCTCGCTACTATGTGTCGAGGAGAATAGGAATGGAACGGAAAAGACGTGGCTTATAAGAATAAAAATCGGAGGAGATGTTGTGTGCGATCATACCGGCATTAATGCACCGGATCCCATCAGAACTCCGTAGTTAAACGTGCTTGGGCGAGAGTAGTACTAGGACGGGTAACCCCCTAAGAAGTCCTCATGTTGCACCCTTTTTTTGCGTCTGACCTGAATTTTCGGTCTTTAAGACCCTATATTTCATGTGGTGCCCATTCGGTGGACGGTTTGGGGCTGTTCGTGTGAGTTTAATCACACTATTGTGTGTCGGGGAGAAAAGGAACGGAATGGGAAGGAAAGGAAAGGAGGTGGCTTATGAGAATAAAAAACAGAGGAGATGTCGGCTGAGATCATATTAGCACTAATGTACCAGATCCCATCAGAACTCTGCAGTTAAGCATGTTTGTGCGAGAATAGTACTAGTATGGGTGAACTTCGCAATTAAGCGTGCTTGTGCGAGATTAGTACTAGGATGGGTGACCCCTTGGGAAGTCCTCGTGTTGCACCCCTTTTTTGCATCTGACTTGAATTTTCTGTCTTTAAGATGCTATATTTTGTGCGGCGCCAATTTGGTGGATGGTTTGGGGCGGTTCTTGTACGTTTAATTTCACTATTGTGTGTTGGGGAGAAAAGGAACAGAACGGAAAAGCTGTGGTTTATAAGAATAAAAGGCGGAGAAGATGTCGGGTGTGATTATACTAGCACTAATACACCGGATCCCATCATAACTCCACAGTTAAGCTTGCTTGAGCGAGAATAGTACTAGGATGGGTGACCCCCTGGGAAGTTCTCGTGTTGTACCCCTATTTTTTTGTCTGACCCGAATTTTCGGTCTTTAAGATGCTATATTTTGTACGGCACCCATTCGGTGGATGGTTTGGGGCGATTCTTGTACGTTTAATCGCGCTACTATGTGTCAAGGAGAAAAAGAACAGAGCGGAAAAGAGGTGATTTATAAGAATAAAAAAGTGTAGAGATGTCCGTTGCGATCATACCAGCACTAATGCACCGGATCCCATCAAAATTCCGTAGTTAAGCGTGCTTGGGCGAGAGTAGTAATAGGATGGGTGACCCCCTGAAAAATCCTCGTGTTGAACCCCTTTTTTGCGTTTGACTATTCGGACACAACTTCCACTATCCCAACGCGCATGCTTGTTTGTAAATTCCAATGACTTTCAACTACCTGGATACACCGTGAAGACCTACTCCATACGTTGACCTAAATGGTCCGTTTGGTACGAAGAATGGAAAGAAGGAAGAAAGAAAAAATGGAAAGAATAAGGGCCTATTTGGTTTGCGTTTCAAAAAATAGTATTCGAAAATAGTTTTTGAGAATAGTTTTAAGAAAGTGGTTTTGATATTTTTTGAGATAAAAAACTTTTTTGGTTAGATGATTTCAAAAACAATTTTATAATACATAAAATAGTAAAACATGTTTGGACAGCCTAAATATATATTTGAACAGTAATTCAAACATTAATAAAAAAATATAAAAAATTTATTTTTATATTGACAATTTCATAATATATATATATATATACTCATATCTGAACATGCAAAATTGTTCTCCTTATTTCCAAAATTTTTAAAAAAAACTCTGAAAACAAGCTACACTTGTTTTCTATTTCTTTGACTCAAATCTCATTTTTTTTTTCTCAAACTTTAGAGAACAAAAATGCTAAACAAATAGGTTTTTGGTGTTTCTGAAATTTTGAAAACAAAAAACTGTTTTGTAGAAGCTAACCAAACACTCCCTATGGTTTCCATCATTGAAGGAAATAAAGTTATTTTTCTTCTTGGTTGTTTGGTAAGAGGGATGGAAAGTTAGAGGGATATATTTTCTATTGTTTGGTATTTGATGAAAAGTGAAAGGAAAGGAAAAACATATATGCCTAATTTATAATTTTACTCTTAAATATGTTTTTTCACTCCAATAAGTAAAGGGTAAAAAAGTCAACTTAAAAAATTATTGTTTTGTCTTCACTTTTTCCCTCCACTTTCTGCCCAAATTTGGGTTGAAAATATTTGGTGGGCTGGAAGGATAGAGATCCCCTCCCACTTTTCACTCTCTCATACTTTCTTTTGGTACCAAACAATGGAAACTTTTTCCTTCCCTTCTATTTTTCCTCCCTCACTTTCCTTCCACCCATTTTTCTACCATACCAAATACACTAAAGTGTTCTCCGAATTCTACATGATATCACCTACATACCTATGCCTAGGACTTTACTATAAATAATACCTCTCAGCTATTGAGAGGGGATCCTCATTCTGGCTTTTACATCTATTTTTCAAAATCTAGAGATTTACCATGTTCAGTGAGTAATTCTCCTTGGGTATAGATCTAGGATTGTGATCTAAATATTTATGTAATGCAATTATTTTTCATTGTTTTTTAATGTTGTATTTTTATTTCAAATATTGATTGAATAGTTTTATAGTAAATTTTTATATTATGTACAATTATTTGATTATTTATTAACTTGGTTGAGTTCTTGGTATGTATAATACTTATAATTTTTTGCAATTTTTATAGAACTAGTTCTTCAATTCTTGTTTTCAAATCAATCAAATCTAGTATTTTCAAAGTTATATTTTTTTGTTGACTACATTGACATTGGAAAACAATTAAAATAATTATAATTGCATAAACATAAAAATTCATTGAGCATGAGTGATACAAATTCCAAAATTAAAGAGTCACTTTTCTAATTGGTAATTTCCTTTAATCTTTTTTGCACTTGTTCTTACAAGCAATTCAAATCTTCAACTCAATTCTTCCTGTTCTTCCTTTACAAACCTTCAAATTTTTCGATCTCTATGAAACGACCTTAGACTTATCAAAGTATTACTATTTCTTGACCACTTATATTTGAGTGCACCTATTTCGGATCAAGCAATTATAGCCAACATAGGAATTTCCGTATTCTAAATCTACAACAGTTATTCGAGTGCCTTCATGCTTGCTCGAGTGCACTCGGCACCACTCGAGTGTTAGGTTAGTGAGAAGTGGGTGTGAGGTTCTTGAAAATCTAAAACCTAATCGAAACACCCTGTTTGAGTGCAAAGAGAGCAGCAAACGAGCGTCGATTACTAAATTATTTCAAAACCAATTCAAATGATCTTGATTAAGCCACCAAAGGCTTTGCTTGATTGTGGTCTATATGGAAGTCTTCAATTATGCTTTAAATCTCTCTGTCGATTACTAAAACAAGAAGACTAAGTATATACTATATAAATAAGTCCATGAGATAGCTAAATTAATTTTAAGCAAGTGGTCAAATAAAGGTCGCTAAGTCAATTTACCCTTCCTAACGAGTGTGTAATTGCAATAATTTGAGCTTGAAATATGCAACACATATGCAGTTAATTCTTCATATAACTCATTGATATCTAATCTTTTCAATGCCTTGACCTAGACCTTGATTGATTTGACTCAAGTAACTCATGGAATTTACCCAATTATAAATGTAACCTTATAATGTCAACAATGCATTTTGTATTGTGGCCTTAAAGAGGAAATTGATACATAGCTCTTTTCTAGTTTAAGATGAAAAGGGAAAACTGTGTAAGGTTAATAAATCATTATATTATCCCAACAAGAATCAACATAACGGTTTTGAAGTTCTATTAGGCCCTTGGTAATCATGGCTAGAAGCAATTTAAGACACCTTCAATATTTAGTCGTCCGTTCCAAGGGAAGTAGTTTTATTTATATACTTATATATGTAGATTTATACTAAAAGATCTTATAAACTTGAAATATTTTTTGGGATGCAGACTCGATTGAGCAAGTTATGAGGGTACCGGATGGCTAATTATTTGCTATTGCATAGTATTTTAGCAATCATTTCTTTAAAAATGGAGATGCAAATTGTGTCTTGCTCCTCAGCTAAAGCAAAACACAGATCCATAACTATAACTTCTTGTAAAATCACTTGGTTAAAACATGTGCCAAAAAGACATAAAAGTGGAACACTTGCGTCTAGTCAAACTATAATGATACTAAGGATTTCTTTATATTGATTTGAGCCCTGTTTTTCCTAATCACACACATAGTTCGATAGATACTTCAAACATGTATCATCTAAACAACTTATGTGCCTACAACTCANAATGATACTAAGGATTTCTTTATATTGATTTGAGCCCTGTTTTTCCTAATCACACACATAGTTCGATAGATACTTCAAACATGTATCATCTAAACAACTTATGTGCGTACAACTAAACAACTTGCAAATCTCTTCATTAAAGCTCTCGGATCAACTGAATTTCAACTTTTACTTGGCAAGTTGGATATGGTGATAATATATAACAACTTAAGGAAGAGTGTTGAGAATGATAAAATCTACAAACATGACCCAACATGATATTTTTAGAGTCATAATACAATTGTGGTCACAATTATAAGATAGTTATAACTTGTTGAATTTTATTCTTGTAATCTCTGAATATGAATTCATATTACGTTTACATATGTGCCTTACAATGTAGAATAAAAAGTGTTGTAACGTATTCAACATAGAATGACTCACTGGTTATTTTTTGGATAAAACTCATTGGTTATCTTATTGATCTGTTGATCGCATAGTTCTCATGTGGACGACTGTTGTAACATTTTATCGATTGTGGTGTTGTGTATGAAATTATTGTCTCCTTCAAATTTTAGGTTTATGCAAATTGGGCACGCACTCACACTAATTATTTTCTTGCAAATTTATATCTACTTTTCGTTTTAAGATAGTTTTCATTTTATTTGTTTCACCCCCCACTCACAAGCTAAGCAAAGCTTTTTTTAACTCTAAAAAAAACCTTGTCCGATAGGTTTTTACCAAATTTATATACCAAATTATGTGGCATATTAATCCTAAGTGGATCATTAGTGAAAGTCATGGGATCTACTAATATAAACATTCTCATAAATTTACATAATTTTTTTTATAAATATAACATAGTTGTTTAACTCGCATATTGGGATATGCTTGTGTTTGGGGATATGGTTGGATGAGTTTGAAGGGATCATTTCAACTCATTCCATCAAATATCAGATAGGATGATTTTGTCAATATCAAAAAAAAAATTAACAATATCAAAAAAAAGATAGAATGATTTTGTATAATAACAATAGTCACACCTTATACCATTTTGATTGTTGTATCACGTGGGTCCTATAATAACATAGTCACACCCTATACCATATTTTGTTTTGACTGTTGTATCACGTGTCGACCCAAAAAAGTGACATTGTAAAGGGAGTTTGTCTAAACTTGACCAAATTGTCCTCCTTATGCATATTTTTATTTTTTTTATATTTTTTTTTTGTGAGGGAGACTTGAACTCTTGACCTCAAGAAGACAAAACATCATAAGATAAGAAGTACCGTTTGACCAAATACACATCGGTTTCTTTATGCATTTTTAACATGTGGACCCAACCAACAATATGAATATTTCAAAATAAGGAAAAAAGACAAGAACCCATACAACAATTGACGGTGAAGTAACTTAACCCCGATGGGTTAGTCTAGGGATAACTTAGCTACCTAATAAACCTTTTATGAGGGGGAGGTTAGGAGTTTGAATATCCTACGAAATGTAGTCTTTTGGGGCCACTGTCCAAAGATTTACCCTCTTGTGTGGGGTGGCAATTTTAGCTAATGTCCAACATTAGTCTGGTATATGAGCAAAAAAATATTGCAGTGATTTATTGAGATTGTGGAGATATAAAAAAATAGAAAAATACTACACACAATCCAAATGGAACTCAAAATTACAACTCAAATATATATCATCTCATGAATGAGTGCTAGATGAGTAGGTTGCACTAAAAAAATTGATGAAACCTATTCATTTAAGAATAATATAAATTTGAGTTGTAATTTTTTGGGTTCTTAGCCAGTACTCAAAAATAGGAATGATAGTGGACTGGGTAAAAATGAGTATTTATCCAAACCCGTCCTATTTGGACCGGGGATAGACCATATGTATTGGATAGTGGATGTATAGGGGAATATCCGTATAAACCTGTATGGGGATGGAGGTGGGGATGAACTGACACTTACTCCTGCTCCGTCCCCACTAACCCAGTGATACATATATAACATCATAAATCCCAATCCCAATCCCATTCCCACCCACTTATAAAGTTAATTTCAAAATTCAGTGGCCCACTTTTTTTTCTTGGTCCAATAAGGTAAAATATATTATCTTTGTGTTCTTTTTGGTAGTTTTTGTTAGATCTGTGATCCTTTTTGTTAGATGTGTGATGAGTTTTGTTAGATTTAAATGTTTGTGTTGTGTTAGCTTTTGAGAGTTTTTGTTTCAGATCTATGGCGTGTTAGATATGAGATTTTTAGATGTTACTTGTTCTGATTTTTTTTTTTTGTGTTAGATCTGCAATTTTCATGATCTACATCTGATTTTCTGTGTTAGATATGCTTTATTTTGAATTTTCTAATTTTATGCTACTTGAATATGGTCTTTGTTAAATTCTGATTATAGTGTTATATATGATTTTTTCTGATTTTTGAGTTTATTATACTTGAATATGTTTTTTGCTCATTGAAAATTGTTAGAATTTTTGCTTAAAAAGTGTTGGATAGACTTCTTTCCTACTCAGCATATCAAATGCTAGTTCTTATTGATGAGAAGAATTATGTGGTAATTTTTAGTTAGCGACATGCAATTTTTTTTATTTTTTGGATTATTTACAATGTTGGATTATGTTTGGACTTGGGCGGGGTGAAGGTAGGAACAGAGCAGAAATTATAAATTTACCCGCGGACGGAGATGATGAAACGGGAGTAGACCGAGAATGGAGACTACACTCTCGCTCTTGTTTCGATCCACTGTTATCCCTAATTAAAATAAAAAAATAAAAAAGAAATTAGGGATGAAATGGAATCATTGGACGGTGACTAAAGTTTAAAAGTGATTCTGCCACGCAGTAACCATTTTTTATCACAAAATGTCGGACCAGTCGTTGACAGCACACCTTTATGGCATAACAAGTGTACTCGCTGTCTTGCACAATATTACAATAATTCTTAGGGAAAATTATATTCAAATTTATTGAATTTTATCCCTTAATCACTTATATTTATGATATTTGAAATATTGCATACAAAACTTCTAAAGTTTATACGCACGTAACATTTAGATTCTACTAGTAATGTCAATGTCAGTTAGTATATCCCTAGTAAATTATACATCTGAAATTTATAAATGTGTAATGCTTAGACCCTTTAAATTTAAAATATTATACTTAAATCCCTTTGTTAGTTATAGGACTAATAGAATCTATTAAACCACCAAATTACCCCAATTAAAAATAGAAGATATTGTATCTATTATAGTTTGATATCTTATTTGATTTTTTAGTTTTATTTCAATAGAGACAATATAATTGTATGCAAATGAGTGTTGAATTAAATTTTTTGATATATTTATACTGATTATTATACGTAGTTCATATTTTTGAGTCACTTACTAACTTAGGCATTGAAGAGTCGACCTCTAAAGCTTTCCTCCGGTCTCTGACTTATTTTTCAAGTTATCAAAGCCCAATAAATTGATGTGGAGGTTGTCCAGATTTTGGTATCAACAATATTAATTATATTTTTAATTTTATTTTAATAAATGACATAATAAAATATGATTTTTTGTTGTAAAATTTAAAATATTTAGTATTTTATTTTTAATTAGAATATTTTTGATCTAAATATAATATTTTAAACATAAAGAGTTCAAGTGTATAACTTATAAATTTGAGAGGGTCTAGGTATAATTTACTTTACCCTTATACAAACTCTAGGAAATTTGTTTGTAATATTTTAAATATCGGGTATTTAAATGATTAAGAGATAACCTCGTAGGGTTCGAACGTAATTTACCCTAATTCTTATAATCTCAGCTCCCATCAACAATCAGTCGGTGGAGAACTTCAAGAATCTGAGGCAATGGAAGAGAATAACCCAGAAGTAGAGGTGATTCATGCATGGTGTGTTCCAACATCTCTTAGTACCAGCCTCATGTACTCTTTTGCTCAGGTACCCACCTCATCAAGATCAGAAATATATTCCTGTATATCTATATCAGCATAATTAAGTAAGATATGCGTGAAGAAATTATTTTTCCCTTTTTCTTTGCTATATTGGTGACCCGTGGAAGGTAATTGGTTTGGAGTATACTAGTTTTGATAATTTAAAAAGTCATTTGTGCTATTTGCGATCAACTGCTATTTGATCAGTCCTAAAATTCTTCTACTAATTGAATATGTAGAAAAGAACTAGTTTATATTGTGAAATGTATCATTGTCAGTAGGTTCTTATTGATCCTTGAAATGATGCTTGATTTTCAATTTTGATGTCAAAAACTGGTCAAGACTATTTGGTATTGTTGTTTAGGAAAATGTATTATGATTTCTAGTCTACCTGTTAAATTCCAATGTTGCATTCTATTTTTCAATGTCACCTAATTTTTGAGTTATAATAGACTAGCATTCCCAACTGATTTGTAATTTCAAACCATGGAGAAACTATGATAAAAATTGGTTAGTTTCTTATTCATAATGGGTAAAGTGGAGAATGAGGATTTGGTTCTTTTTAAGTTTAGTGAAAGCCATTTGCAAGAGTTCTATAAAGTTGTTTCATGAGATGGGTTTGATTGCTAGTATGCCAAATTCATTGTTAAAAAAAATCTATTGAAAGCAAAACAATAGTGAATGCATTATGCTGTCTATAGGCTTCATTGTTGTGGTTGATGTAGTTAGATTCTTCTCTTCTTCTATTTTGGGTTTTCCTCAGAGGGATGACATCGAAGTGCTTGATGAACCCTTATATGCAAATTTCCTCCGTGTTACGGGAGTGGACAGGCCATATCGGGAAGAACTATTGTCAAAAATGGTATGTGAAATGAAGCATTACCTGTCTTTATCTTTCACCTCAATACAAGTTTTCTCAATCCAGCTGCAGTCAAGTTACACAATGTTGAAGAAATTAACGTCTTTTTAGCTTCACATATTGAAAGATCTATTTAGCTTCTAGCATCCATTTTATCATTTGCTTTTCTTAGAGCTTGTCCCCACCTAAATTGGTATATGAGCCTTCTGGACTTCTCCACTTAATGTTTTTAGCTATTGATTGTCAATTGATGTTGAGTAGGGGCTTTGATATGATTTCACATATAGGCTTGGAGAGGGTTTGGGAAAGACTCAATTTTATCGATTTGATAATTGATCACAACTTTGTTCGTGCTATAAATGCACTTTTATGTCTCCAAATTTGTCTTATAGTTTTCCTATTAATCTCTCCACATGCGAGCTGGAGTTTACATGCCGAAAAATGTTAGACTTTCTCTCACATCGATAAAATAATCCCTCCCAAACTAAGAAATATGCATTGTGGGCTTTTTCACACATGGTCAATGGGTTTTGAGTTGGATGCTTTAACAAATTTGTAATAACTTGTGTGAATAACGTAATCAAATTGAATCAAAACCATATTCCTAGAATTCGCTCAACTCCCAATGACATGCATTTTGGTCGCACGATAGTAGTAGGGGTTGGGGTGGATTCACGAATTAGATTGGCCAAAATTTGGCCTCAAATTGCGACCTTAACCTCAAATCGGTTTGCTTTGGAAGTCTTATCACAATTTAGAATAAATATTAATTGATTGTGTGGATACACAATTGTGTTCTGAAAATGTCATGCCCAAATTTCATAAAATAGCATGCTTTAAAGAAAACCTTTTGATCTGAAAATTTTCACCAGTTTATAGTTGATTTTATGAAAAATGATCACTTAATTTGCAAAAATGTTTAGCCAAAAACATGGTGGAGTTTAATTTGAAATTTGGGCTTATAATTGTATGGAAAGAGCAACCTATACAATAAAAATCCCCAGCGAGCTTTGGGGCCTTCTACCCTAGGGAAGTGATGTCCTTCTTGCTTTGTAGAGAGGATTAGTAACGGGAACCGTACAATCATCCAAAATCACTAATCGGTTCTCCTAAGAAGTAATAGGAAATCTTGTAACCTCGCAAGGAACTAAAATCGTCTATTAACCCTCGGTCTTTAGGAGAACTAATAGTAGGAACCTGTGGCACCACAAACGCCACAACAACCATCTACTACCGGTAACGGGTTCACCTTGGAGTGATAGAAACCCTTGGAACCTCACAAGGAACCAAAATCATCTACCAACCCTTCGATATCATTCGGGTATATTCAATTTCATCAAACTGTGAAATAGGAACTATTAATTATTCTTTATTTTTTTAGCTTGAGATTATTTTGTAACTTGGTGTTTATATGTAAGTTGTAGTGTAGTTGTGTGACCTAATACATTACCGTTCAAATAAGATTTCTCTTCTCTCTTTCTCCTCCCAACTTTTTTCTATTCCTAATATGATCCTAAACAATATCGCACTATTGTTGATAGTTTGATGTATCTTATAGATACTCGCCTAGATATGTCCTATGTAATTCACATTGTTAGTCAGCTTGTTGCCACGCCTACTACTCCCTTATTTTTTGGAAGAGTCAAAAATAAACTGTTATGACTCGTTTTTCTATTGAGATCGAGTATTGTGCTATGACTTTCAACACTCTTGAGATAGTCTGGTTGCGATGGTTACTTGCTGGTCTTGGCATTATTTTGTCTGTTTCTACCCTTACATATTGTGACAACACGAGTGCAATGTAGTTGATAGATTTTTTTACGAAGTCTTATACTTGTTTGTGCTTCTGTTTTTTTCTTGGCAAACTTGTGATGTTTACTACTATGATATCATGAGTTTGAGAAGGGGTGTTTGAGGATTAAGTATTAAGGGTAGATTAGTCATTTTCTAGTTTATTTTTTTCTACTATAAAAGAGTTTCTACTTGCATCTTTTATTTAATTGCAATCAAAATGTTAGTTGTAATAACATATTCTTTGTCTTTCTCCTTCTCCTTCTCTATTTACTTTAATGAAATAATTAGTAACATTTCGGGAATTTGAGTCATTTTTTCCTACTTCCCAACCATCTCTCCAGGGGAGAATACTAAAGTTGGAGTATACTACTATTGAGGAAGAGATGGGATGCCAGGGGCCTCTTTTTTAGTTACCTCTTTCATAGTTATTAGCGAGGGGGAACAACAACTTATTAAGGAAAAATGTGATATAGATGATCTATCTTGTGCTTGCTCTAGCAAGGATAATCAGAAGACTTATTCTTGGTCTCACAAATTATAGATTAGCCATATGCCATGGAGCCTATTGTATTCCCCAATTTTGGTGCAAACATCTTCCACTGATTTATCAGGTAATGAACCTTTACTTATCACTCCTGTCGTTGAGAATCCTGATTTATATGATTCTGAGCTTCTTATTGAAAACAGAAAGTGTGTTAGGGCTTGTACACAACACCCCATTTCTAACTTTATCTCATATGATTTTTTATCTCTATCCCATTATGTTTTTGTTTCTTCTTTGTCCTTTGTATCTATTCAATGTTGGAAATAAGTTCTCAATGATCATAAGTGGGAAAAAAGCTATGTTAGAAGAAATGAAAACTATGAGAAAGAATGACATGTGGGAGCTAGTTTGTTTTCTTCTTTCTAGAGGAAGGGCAGTGGGGTGCAAATTGGTGTTCACTGTCAAACAAGTTGATGGGACAGTTGACAGGTTCAAAGTTAGACGAGTTGCTAAGGAATTTATTCAGACATGTGGTATTGATTATTAGGAGATCTTTACTCCTGTGACCAAGATGAATTCCATACGTGCACATCTTGCTTGTATAGCTAATCGGGGTTGGAATCTGCAACAATTTGATGTGAAGAATGCCTTCATGGAGATCTGGAGGCGGAGGCGTATGTGGAGATTCCACTAGGTTTTTCATCCCTGGTATCTACAGAGAAGGTGTGGAAGTTGAATAAGTCTTTTTATAGGCCGAGACAATCTCCCAAAGCTTGTTTTGATAAGTGTCCTAAAGATATGTTGAAATTTGGATATAAACAGAGTCATGTTGATCATACCATGTTTATCAAACAAGTTGATGAGAAGATAATTGTTCTCATTGTATACGTGGATGACATAGTGATATACAGGAAGTCGTCAAACTTAAAGCTCAGTTAGCAAAAGAGTTTGAAATCAAAGATTTGAATCCGTTGAAATTCTTTTTTAGGATTAAGGTCACTAGATTAGATAAAGATATTTTTATCTCTACGAGAAAATACCTTCTTGAAGAAACAGGTATGTTAGGATGTCGACCTACAAATTCAATTAAGTGGTAATATTGGTGATAAAGTTGATAAGGAGAGGTACCAGAAATAAGTGAGGAGATTGATATATCCCTCTCACACTTGGTCAGATATTGCTAATGTAGTAGGTGTTGTTTATGAGTTTATGCATGTTCCTCACTTTGAAGCAGTTTATCGTATTTTGAGGTACCTTAAGTCAGCTCTAAGGAAAGGAATTTTGTTATCCAATCATGGTCATTTGTAGCTAGAAGCATTGATGTAGACTGAACATATTCATTAGATGACAGATGATTTATTTCGGGTTATTGCACCTTCATTGGAGGAAACTTTGTCATTTAGCGAAACAAAAAGTAAGTAGTGGTAGTTAGATCTACTTTAGAGACTGAATACAGAGCAAGGACTCGTAGAATTTGTGAGCTTGTATGGCTCCAAACCTTATTGGGAGAGTTATAAATTCGTGATGATGGAACTATGAGACTATATTATGATAATAAGGCTACTGTCAAGATTGCTCATAATCTAGTTCCACATAATATAAGCAAACATGTTGGAATTGAATGGCAATTCATCAAAGAGAAGCTAAATAGAGGTTTGATTTGCATGCCCTTTATGAAATCAGATAACCAATTGAGGGATGTTTTCATCAAGGGACTAAGTAGCAAGATTTTTATCTCATTGTTTGAAAGTTAGGCATGAGAGACATCTATACACCAATTTGAGGGGAGTATTAATTATTCTTTATTTTTATAGCAAGAGGGTATTTTGGTACTTGGTGTTTAAATATAAGTTGTGGTGTAGTTGTGTGACCTAATAATACACTGCCATTCAACTAAGATTTCTCTCTTTCTCCAAATTTTTGTCTATTCCTAAACCCTAAAACAATAAAATCTAATTGGAACCAACACATCTATTTTAGAAAACATGTTTTTGGTCTGAACCATGGAAAGAACATGTATATAACTATAGAATCCATCAATATGAATCAAGTTTCAATTTTAACAAATATTCAAAGATTAAAGTTAGTGAACCCATAACGTACAAAGTGAGAAAGGTCATAGATTTACTTTAAAGCACATCATAAGTTCCACTAGAATTCAAAACCAGCTTAATTATACGCAATGTAGTGGTTTACAATGAAAATGAATTCAAAACAAATCAAGGGTCTCAAAGCCTATGACATGAAATCAATCAAATCCATGATGCTTTACCAAAATACTATGTATAGTCAGGATAGATTTGACACGAGATCAAATACTTCGTGTTTTTGATACATTATCTTCAAGGAATCAAAATTTGGCTTGATATTCTGCAATGTTTTTGAATGGGAAAAGGAACTTTACCTTAGATCCAAGTTCCAAAACCCTAGGTGTTGAAATCTTCTAGAATTCCAAAATCTTCTAACCTTCTCCCACCTTTTGAGATCTCTCTCTCTCTCTAATACAATGTTTAGGGTTGAAGAATAGAAGAAAATGGGGAAAATTGGGATTGAAGGTATTTAAAGGGTCAAAATAGCCCCAAAACGATGATGTTTGTCTAGGTTTTTGCCGAGCACTCTAGCACTAAGCTCACTGCTCAAGTGCTCAGAGCGTCCATAGTGCGATTAAGAGTACCGCTCTATGGAAATTTTATTTTCTTGAGGTACCACTCGAAAGGTGCATTCTCGACTCGAGCGCCCTTCTTCCGTATTGCTCCTACTGACCCAAATATCCTCCTTAGGCCATTTAAAACCCCTTTCAACCTTCCCACTTAATTTCACCGAAATGTTATACCTTAAAATGCCTCTAACAGTCAATCTGACCCAAAAACCAATACGCGTGAAATTCAATCTACTCGACTACTTTCTTTAAATTTGAAATAAACTTCCTAATATATTTTTAATCATTTTAAAAGTACTGTTAATATAATATACTGTATATTAAGCAAGCCACAATCCAAAATAGCGTATCAATCAAGTCTATGGCTATCGTAATGTGTACTTGAAAAAGTATCTTACCGCATACCCGTATTTGTATCATATACCAAATCAATTCAGGATCCAAGTAATGCTAGTCCAAAATGCGGCAACTCCGGCCCGATACGAAATTACCCGCATACTTATTTGTATCAACAATTTTTTCCCGAGGAACTAAAGTAGCCATTCGCGCCATGGAAGTAAAGATAGAATCTCTGATTAGAGGATGAGGATTCCATATTTTTTGGAATGAGACAGAGCAAGCTTGAAATTTATGCCCTTTTTAGCCACCTAGCTATTAATTTCACATCAAGTTCCTTTAGTTCAGAGGCATGACAATGACTAGTGGAGGGCTATGGGAATATCCTTGTTTCTTTTTGTGGGACTAGTATGATCTACTATAGCATACAATTTTGCAGTTGTATATTTGCATACAGCTGCTGCATTAGTAAATTATACCATAAGAATGCTTGTATCGTATTTATTTATGCATCAGGTTCAGCTCTTATGATTCAAATTAATACTCTAATATGCACAGGAAATTGATGGAAATAAAGTGGTGAAAGATGTCATTTTTGGCCCAGGAAGAAAGCAGTATCGCTTCTGCAAGGTATGGATTAACCTCTCTATCATTGTAGCCATAAAAGTTCACTGACTTTGTAGGACAATTTATCTCCTCTAAAATGTAATGTTTTGGTGCCATTTTCTCAAGTTCTGGGGCTAATGATTTTAGGTCTTTGGCTAACATAACTAAAATGCTATTTGTTTTAGATATGATATGTTTTCATTGTTATGTATGTTTGTTTTCACGCGAATATCAATGTTATATAGGGAATGTTCATATGTAAACTATACAAAAAATGTGAAGGAAGGGAATCCCAAATCTACCCGGTGACAATTGAACTTAAAAATAAAGCAAGGGGTTTTCCTATAGGTATACTGAGAAGATTTAGAAGTTAAACAAAGTTATTGTGCATGAGGGAAGTTAGCCTTAATGACACATTCAAACTAGGGTAAATTTCATAGACACCCACGGGCATTTGTAAAAATAACCTGACCGTCCCTTGACATGTCTTAAATGGGGTGGGGATCCCAATTGGAATTTGTAAATCAAAAGTGGTTTATTTATTCTTAGTTGAACTTGGTGATTAGTCAATTAAAATACTAAAATTTATAAAAACACACAAATGAACACAGAGAGGAGCACCTAAACCCCCCCACCCCTACCCCTCATTGGTATCCCCTCTCGGTTGCAGTCTGAACCACCCTGCCCTTTTCTACACCTCGTCCCTTTTTGACTTATGCACATGCACATGCACACACACAAACACACAAACACACAAACATATCTTGCATGCACCCATACACATAAAGATCCTCTCTCTCGCGATATTCGGAAACAACAGTATAAGGTGTAGTACTGGGTGAATCATCCTTACCCTTTAGCAACTGATCCAAATTAGGCCACACTAACACTTGCCTCAATGAGTGACAGACTAATGGATCATGTCATCATTTTTATGTGTAGTATTTAAGGAATAAGAAAATGGGAAATTATTGTTTCTAGGTAAAAATTCATATTCCTTGTTGTGCGGTCTTCCAAAAGATCCAATGGAACAAGGCACCTCCCTCCTGCAATTGGTATAGATCATATGAGGGAGGAAAACTAACTTGAAGGTAACTTGAACCTAGCGAAGAGTTCGAATGAAATTGGGTGGTGTTCGGGTTATGTACAGATTGTTGGGTTGGTGTTCGAATTGTTGTTGGTTGGTCATTGGATTAATTTTCTATTTGTAGCCGCACTGTGTTAGATGTGTGTTCATGGTTGTGGTAGTGGTATTGCACTTGTGTTTGTGAACTTGTGCTTGTGTATGTTTGTGCTTATGTGTGGAGGTGTGTGTGTAATGGTAATTGGGGTTTTAGACCATGGGTGTGTGGGGATGATGTAAGATTGGTTGAATTGTAATGGCGTGGTGGTGATAGGTGTGGTCGTCAGGGGGTATAACAGAGCCAAAAATAGAGGGAAAGGTGGAAAAATAATTGGTAAGGCTGTTTACTGGTGGGTTCATTCTAATTTTTGCTAGGAATAATTTTGGAGTAATTTTACTCAAATAAGGTTATGCATAAA
Organism: Ilex paraguariensis; assembly: GCA_963454935.2. Classification (NCBI taxonomy): domain Eukaryota; kingdom Viridiplantae; phylum Streptophyta; class Magnoliopsida; order Aquifoliales; family Aquifoliaceae; genus Ilex; species Ilex paraguariensis. The sequence goes on from CAUOFW020000881.1 coordinate 571,814, forward strand.
TTTTGCTGATGTCATCTAGTCCAACGTTGAAAGGGCTTGATTGATATCGATGCAATACATAAGATGCTCGTGGAAATGCAAATTTGAGGATGTGAAAAATAATGAAATTGACTTTTCATCAAGATAAAGATTCATATAGAATCTTGTATTATTGTATTTTGAGTCTTATTTTAAGTTAGTTTGAGTCAATTTGTTAGTATTAGTATTTTATATGTCATTTTAATAGTTTTTAGACTCAATGGTATTTTTTGTAATTTATAGATTTCTAGAATGGGTTATAGCCTAACCCGTAGGTCGTATTTTAGGTCAAATTATAGAATTTAGAGTGCTAGTTCTAATTTGTTTTAGTTTTTTAATTTTTAGTGATTTAGAGTTTTTGGAGTCTTAGAGATTTTGGAATCCTAATATTTTATGATTAGGAGTACTTAGAACTTTTTATATAATCAGTGATATTTTTAATAAAAATTAAACCAAACCAAATCAAATCAAATCAAGTCTCATGTCCCAATCATTTGGAGTTGGCTATATGAGTCCGTATTCGCCATTTATTTCGGTCATGCACTATACGCTCATTTAAGTTAAATTTTTTCACATCTTTTCTTATTATTTAATTCAATATTAATTTTGGTTCACCCATACTCCTAGTACCATTAAGAGTACATCACTTTTTCTAACCGGTGCCTTTATCGGCCTCTATTGAACATGACCAAACCATTTTAAACTATTCTCTCTCAACTTGTCCTCAATTGGAACTACTCCTACTATTTTTCTAATACGGTCATTTCGTATTCTATCACTCCTAGTTTTTTCACACATCCATTTTAACATTTTCATTTTCTCTACACTTATTTTGTCACTATATTGTTTCCTAATTACCCAACATTCCGTCCCATACAACATTGCTGTCCTTATAGCTATCTAATAAAAATTTTCTTTCAATTTTATTTGTATCCTTCTATCACATAATATATCAGAGTCTTTTGTTCACTTAAGCCAACTGGCGCTGATTTTATGAGTTACATCGTCTCCAATTTTTTCATTATTTTTAATGATCGATTCTAGATATTTAAATCGTTTACTCGTTCGTATTTTTTGATTTTCAATCATCACTTTCTCCCAGTCTAACTCTTCTATTACTAAAATTGCATTGCATGTATTCAATCTTACTCATACTTTGTTTAAACCCTTTTGACTAATGTCTCTCTCCAAATTTTAGTTTATTGTTAATCCCTTATCAAATTTCATCGACTAAAACAATATCATCTGCAAATAACATACATCGTAGAATATCATCTTGAATGTACCTAGGGAGTTCATCCACCACGTCACCTTGATGGACGACTGTGTAGCTTCCAACAATGCTCCTTAGTGTGCCTTGTCTTCCCACGATAGTTATACTTTAACATATCCTTCTCTAGTCCTCCATCTTAACATCACCATGAGGTTGAGAGAATCTGTTCTTTCTCTGTGGAACAGCTGCTAGAGCAAACTGATGATGAATGAGAGTATGAAGCATGGCATTTCGCCTACTTTCCTCGTATTGCACATAAAAATAAGTTTGCCTCAAGGAGGGAAAATGATCTCTACCCAAAACCTGTGTACGAATCTGATCAAATTCCATATTGAGACCTATAAGAAGTCATACATTCATTCTTTTTTTATCAACTTCTGAAACTTAGTTGTATCTTCAACACTATGTGCCTGAAAATCCCGGTAATAATTCAGTTCCAGCCACAGATTACTCAATCTTGTATAGTAATCTACGAGAGCAGTACCTTTCTGCTTGGTTTCATGAATCTTCTTCCAGAGCTCATAGATCTAAGCATCATTTCCAAGCTGTGAATATATCTGGGCCACTGCTGACTAAATCTCACAACCTGTCTCAAGAAACCAAAAACCCCGCTAATATTTGGTTGTATCGAGTTGAGTAACCATGTCATTACTAATGAATTCTCAAAGATGCACTGACTAAGATCAGATTCAGATTTGGGTTTCTTACTTGTTCCAGTCAAGTATCCATTTAACCCACTTGCTCGCACTAATAATAGGCACAATCGAGACCATGCTAAGTAGTTGCCTTCATATAACTTCACCAGACTGATCTGGAGAGAAGGGTTGCATCCAAGACTATCCGCACAACTAACTACACCCTTCTCACTGTTGGTTTCTTCACTAACTTCGGACATAGCTTCTTAGAATTTAAAATCAATCTTAACACAAAAAACAACTATCTAAGGAAGCTACTGCCTAGCCTGAAGAAGGAGAGGAAACTACTGCCCAGCATGAAGAGAGGATCTCCTGAGGAATATCAAGCACACAAGAGACATCTGGGAACTGCCCAGCATAAAAAGAAGTCACTCGTGGGTCACCAGAATCCTCTTTGACCAATAGATTTCACAAACAGGTACTAGACACAAGAAAAAACTTAGTGACAGCCTCAAAACACAAAGAGAAGAAGTCTAGAATCTATGTGGATGACTTGGTCGTGACCGGTAGCAACCTTTTTGAAAGGTTTGAATATGAAGTGTGGAGTATTGGTATTTTCTTGGAATAGAGTTACTGAAGTTCAGTTCTGGCATATATCTTTCATAACGTCAGTAAGTACGTCAACGACATGGTTGCTAAATTCAGAATGATTGGATGCAAATTGATTGGTACGCCGTTGGATGTCAATCTAAAACTAAGACTGGGGCCAGACATTACATATGCTATGAATGCGGTTAGTCAGTTCATGCAGGAAGTGATAACTAGCTCAACCGGCAGGGAGAACCGGCCTAGGGATCCCCATTATACCCTTTTTTTTTTCTAAATTGAAAAGACTTAAGAGGGACCTCCAATTTTGGAAGAAATATGTTGTGGGATCGATGTGGCAACGTCCGTGTATGCTTACGATGTTGGCTCACGAGAACCAGAATCCACTCTTTTTGCATCTGCTTATGAGTCTCTTTACCACCTGCTTTGATTGTATTCTGCCAGGAATCACATTTTCATTGCTCCCCACATTGTAAGACAATGGTTGTCCAAACCCTCTCTATGAATGAGCAATTGAAAAACAAGTGGTCATGGGATTCACAGCTTCCTCTACAAAATACACAACTAACTCTAGCAATAATACCCCATTGAAACAAACTATCCTAAGTACCAAGCTTCTCTCTAATAGCAAGTCAGGAAAAAAGGAGCTCTACCGGAGCTGTCAGACGCAGCTGGTGACTACCGAAGCCAAGAAACCGCCGGGGATTGCCCAAAAACAACTGGGCTTTGCACAAAACTCTCCCTGAGTTGAGTTCCTAGGAGTTCAAATCGACACCCACAGATCACCTTAGAGTAAATATTGCAGTCCCAAACTCATCTAAATCGTAGATCAATGGATTTAACCCAAAAAATCTGAAAAACATTTAAAATACGAAACATACCTCAGATGACTTCAAAAAAGTCCAGAAAAATCACAATCGTACTCAAGAAGAAAAACTAAGCCATACCATGCCGGTTTCGATCAACTTTGATGATGACCTCATCATTCTGGCGATGACATTAACAATCCGGTAGGCCCTCTAAGTCTTCCTAAGTGTTCTAATGTTTTCCAATGTTTAGATAGATTATTCTGATACGAAGTTAAAATTAAGATTTAGGGTTTAGAGTGGAGATGAGGCAAGAGAAAGGAGAAGACTAAGAAAATAGGGTTAAGGAGAATAAGAGAGTAATCAGTCTCTCCTCTCATTACCCATACTTATATTAGCTCATAATAAAAGAAAGATTACAATAATACCCTTAATTGAAATACCTCATGTCCTAAAGTTTCTTCTTCCAATAAGCCTAAAACTCAAAGTTCTTTGCATCCTAATGTGCAGTCAAAGAAGGGTCGTCAAAAACAACCCAAAACAATAAACCATCCAATAATTCCGGGTGGAGGAGATCATGTAGATAAGTCTACACAATCTCAGGTCAGTTCACTAATTATTTGTTCAAAGATCGAGTAAAAAGGCATGTATTCTGAAAATAATTATGTCGTGGAGCCTAAGAATATTGAAAAAATAGCAACTGACATTGAATTAAAGTTGCCGTTAGACATGACTAAGTTGCCTTTAGACATGACTAAGTTGCTTGTTAAGTGTTTTGAAACAGTGCCAAATGGGTTGCCTAATGAAATTCCTCATTCAATCGAAATTAACAATATCTCAAGGGCTTGATTTGTTTGCATCTTCCAAGAATTTAAGTGAGCATAAAAATCCACCAATGCTATCATATCTAACAACAATCAAGAGAAGTTTAAGGCTGTAGTAAAAGAAGATATCACCATGAACAAGGGAAAGGCTTCAATTGAAAGATACACTACAAGTTCTACTGTGCAATGTCAATTTAAGGATGTTCTTTCTATTTACTTTGCTCCATCAATTGATTTTGTGATTCCAAAGAGGTTCAACGACTGAATTGAGAAGACCAATCTCCAAATTTTTTCTTTATTTTAGCAATTCATAAAGAAAAGGAGGATGCAAGTTCAAAACTTATGGACTCTCGTGCCGCAACACTTTAAAACTCGAGGTCGAGTTTTCTCCAACTAGGGGAGAATGATGTAATTCATAAGATGTTCAACGAAACGGTGTGAAAAATAATGGAATTGTTTTCCATCAAGACAAAGATTCATATAGAACCTTGCATTATTATATTTTGAATCTTATTTTAAGTTAGTTTGAGTCACTTTACTAGTATTAATATTTTATATGTCATTTTAATAGTTTTTAGAGTCAAGGATATTTTTTGTAATTTCTACAGTGTGTAATAGTCCAACCAATGGGTTGTAATTTGGGTCAAATTCTATTGTTGAATATTCTAGAATTTAGACTCCTAATTCTAGTTTGTTTTAATTTTCTAATTTTTAGTGATCTAGAATTTTTGGAGTTCTAAAATCCTAATCTTTTAAGATTAGGAGTACTTAGAACTCTATATATAGTTAATGATATTTTTAATAAAGGATAGAGAGAGATATTTCAGCAATTAGATGTTTCTTGAGTTGTGTGATGCAATTCTAACCCCTAGGTGTCATGCCTAAGGAACCTTAGGAGTAATTCCTAGTCAAAGATCCTAAGTTCCTAACATCATATACACTTTTCAAAAGTAAAGGGTCCCTGTGTTACTATTGAAATGCTATAGATTGGCTATGCTTTTTGAACAAATGTCAGGTGGGTGTCAATGAATTTGCTCCACATTGCTACCAAAGTGACATTTGGTTGAAAATTCATTGATGCAGAATATATTTTGGGATGTCTTTGGTGTATAGGATGCATTGTCCCATGTAAATGTCATGTACGAGCCTCTTATTTTTCCCACCAAATGTTTTGGGTTCAAGGTTCAGAATTTTTGTATTGTGGAGCTCATGTTTGATGAAAATGTCAATCTTTGAGATACGAGGACAGAATTATGGAATTCTGATAGTAATTTCAACATGCTTGAAAAAATTGGAAACTTATACAAATGAATGCAATGAATAATTAGGTTAGCAGCTCCCCGAAAGAGCTCGCATTATACATAGATTATTATTCGAAAGCATGCAATGACAAATTATGTAAGAAGTTGATGTGCTAACCAGAAAGATGTGGTCCTTTTGTTGGAAGTTAATGCTGTCGCCATGACATCAAATTCTATTTAGAGAATCTCTCTCTCTCCCACGCCTTCGAGAGAGGAATCACTCTTCACCTTTTATACATAGCAAACAAAAATGTTGAATTAGAAAAATGTAAGAATGTTGGCACTTTCTTTTATATCTAAACCTGAAATTAGACCTATCACTAAAAACATGCTATGTAATTTAGTCACTCAAAATGAAATGTGAGTGCCAAGACTATTCAAATGATAAAATTAAATACTTAGTGAACCTTCATGTATCACTACCATTCATCATGTGAGACATTACACATAATATTGATATATTATTCAACATCTCTATATGTAGTGATGATTTATAGATTTAATCAGTGGAAGCAGGAGATGATACCCCGTAGGTTAGAACAATACAATCAAAAGTTGATAGCACTGGGCCAGGACAAAATTAGGCTTACAAAAATTGACCTGGGCCCATTGAAAGAACACTCAGTTGCAGTGGAGACTCTCCCATTTTTCTCAATCCTTCTTAAGATCTATCCTCCTTCCCTGGCCATTATTTGAATCAAACATCAAAACAGTTTAGCATTCATAATTTCGACTATGTTTTTAATGATGAGGCATCCAACATAAGCCCCTCAAAAGGTCTTGTATTCCTCTCTTTCCAGTTTCCAATAACAGAGCAAAAGGAAAAGGATACTAAATTTCTAGGGGGGGAATTCTTAGTACCCTTAGATTGAATTAATAGTCCTAAGAATTTGGTAACCACAAGAAATCTTAGCAAGTGCCACAGAAAGCACCAACTAGTAGAAAGGAATCTACGATGATTGATAATTGATCCATTTTCATGAGAAGAGACAAGGGATAGACTAGTTTATAATTGTAAAGAATACAGCCAAATAGAGAGAGACGTAGTTGAATAGGAAAAATGTAACCTACTGATTTCATTGACTAGAAGAGATATATATAGTTACACATCTAGAATAAGTCAATGACTCTATTAGCCCTCACTCACTAACACTGCTGGACTAAAGATATCAAATATTCCTAGCTTGGAACAAATGTTTCCAATTTTATCTCTATTGAGTGACTTGGTGAAGATATCTGCTAACTGATTTGAGTTAGCAGACCTTACAAAACAAGTTGTTACCTCTTTCGATTGAAGATTGTCATGAATAAAATGACAATCAACCTAATATGTTATATGAACTGCAGCTTGATTATTATAAAATAATTGCATTGGAAAGGTTATTGAAATACCAATCTCATGCAATAAATTCTTAAACCATATCAATTCACAAATAGTTTGAGCCATAGCCCTATACTTCGCATCAGCACTAGATTGGACCACAATAGTCTGTTTCTTACTTTTTCAAGTCACTAAATTTCTTCCAAGAAATGTACAATAGCCGGTGGTAGACCTTCTATCTGATGAAGAACCAGCCCGATCTGCATTAGTAAAACCAACTACTTGTAAATGTCCATGAGATCTATATAATAATTCCTGTCCAGAAGTCTTTTTCAGATATCTCAAGACTCTAATCATAGCCTCCCAATGGCAATGAGGTACTCTTGGAGATTTTATAAACTAACTTACAATACTAACCACAAAAGAGATATCTAAGCTTGCAATAGTCAAGTAATTCATTTTCCCCACTAGTCTTCTGTACCTTTCTGGATGTGTAAATAGCTCCCCCTATTCTGTAGTCAATTTTGTATTAGATTCCATGGGTATCAACCAGTTTTGTACCTATAAGTCTGGTTTTAGTACATACTTGCGTTGAAACAAACTGATACCACTCTTGGATGTTGCCACTTCAATTCCAAGAAAGTTCCATAACTTACCCAAATCTTTAATATGAATCTTCTGCGGCAAGAATGCTCTTAGAGCAATAATACCTTCACTATCACTCTACATCATCCACATAGACAACTAAAATGGTCATGCCAAATTTAGAATTCCTTATTAAACACCGAGTGATCTACTTGATATTGTTGAAGTCCAAAATTTAACACAACTTCACTTAATTTGCCGAACCACGCTCGGGGTGATTGTTTCAAGTCATATATCGCCTTTTTTAATTTGTATATTTTACCACTAGACTCCCCCTAAGCAACAAACCGAGGTGGTTGCTTCATATAAACTTTTTCTGTCAATTCACTATGCAAAAAAGCATTTTTGAATCTAGTTGAAACAATGACCACTGAAAATTGGCTACGAGGGAGATAATAACCTCTGAACAGATGAGATCTTGGCAAACTCAAGAAAAAGTTTTAGCATAATCCACACCATATGTCTGACAAGGATCAAGATTTCGTTTCGGTGCACAATTTTGGTGTGCTTGTTAACCAAAATATTTCGGTAATGTTTCGGAAACAAGATAGAAATAAAGAAAAATTTAAATTTTATTTTCAAAACATTGGTCGAAACATAGGTTGAAATATGTCGAAACACCTTGAAACTTACCGAAACACCTTGAAACTTACCGAAACACCTCGAAATATCTCGAAACATAGGAATTCTGTTATTCAATCAAATGATTTATTTTGGTCTCTACAGAAACAAAAATGTTTCGGATGTTTCTACCGTTTCAAAACGGAATTTATTTCCTTGATGTCTGAGTAAAACCCTTGCCAATTAGACAGGGCTTTAATCTCTCGATAAAACCATTAGGTAAGTATTTGATAACATACATTTATTGGCAATCAACTAATTTCTTCCCAGAAAGAAGAGGAACAAGTTCCCAGGTCTTGTTGTCATGCATAGCAGTGATTTCCTCTTTCATTGCTTGATGCCATCCAGGATGAACAAGAGCTTCATGAACAGTGTGAGGAACAGAAGGAGACAATTTAGAGGATGTAAAGCAACAAAAAGTAGGAGACAAGCTATCATAAGATAGCAAGTGTTCAATAGGATGAGCAGTAGAACTCGTAATGAGGGTACATGAGCGTTTATCTTTTCAACGTGCTACAGGAAGATCATCATCCCAAGATGGTGGGAGATCAGAGCCTTTGGACGATATAGAGGGTGGCGAAGTCATTTGGACAACAGTGTTTTTGGTGTCGAGAGTAGTACACCTACATAAAGGCAAACTCATATAGCCAATCCCAAATAATTGGGACATAAGGCTTGACTTGGTTTGGTTAGTACACCTACGTAATAAAAGATTTGACAGGTGTTGCAGCATGAGAGAACATGGGCGAAGACAAAATAGGAAGAGGCAAATGAAGGAAAACTGATGAAGTGCAACATAAGTGGTAGCCTTAGAAAAGAAAGGAACAGACTCGAAAAATGTAACATCAGCATAGATAAATTGATGACGAAGGTTCGGATTATAGCATTTATACCCTTTTTGTGTGCTTGAATAATCCAAGAAAATACACTTGATGGATTTAGGGTTACGTTTGTCTATGCCTAGACCTAATTGATGAACAAAGGCTACACAACCAAAGATACTGGGTGGAATAGAGAATAAAGGACGATCAGGAAATACAATTTGGTGTGGAATTTGACCATTAAGAACAGACGAAGGCATACGATTAATTAGGTGACATGCAGTTAGGACAACTTCACTCCAAAAAACTTTAGAAACTTCATATGAATCAAAAGGGAACGAGCAACTTCAATGAGGTGGCAATTCTTGTGTTCTGCCACTTTATTCTGTTGTGGGGTGCCACTACACGAAGTGCGCTGGATCAAACCATGGGCAGTGAAAAAAATCACGGAATGGGTGAGGAAGATATTCTTTTGCATTATTAGATTGCAATGTACGTACAGTCACACCAAATTGAGTCTTAATTTCCATAACAAAAGCTCTGAAAATAGAAAACAATTCAGAACAATCTTTCATTAAAAATAGCCAGGTCTGGAAAAATCATCTACAAAGATAACCAAATACTTAAATCCTAAATAAGAAGAAACACGAATAGGACTCCAAATATCAAAATGAACAACTTCAAATAAACTAGAGACATGATTACAAATTCTGGGAGTAAATGAACTCCAAATATTTTTACCTAACATGACTCATGACCTAAAGACGACAATTGATGCAACGAAGGAACCAACGGCCGAAGACTTCGCAAAGATGGATGTCCAAGTTGACAATGCCAATGATATGGAGAACATGAAGTGTGTAACTAGAGCTGCCAGCCGGAACTGCATCAAGATACTAAAGACCATTGGCTTCATGATCTCCATCAATCATCTTCTTCATCTGAAGGTCTTGAAACACACAGAAAGAAAAATATAATGTTACGAAATAGTTTAAAGATTTAGTGAGTTTACTCACAGACAATAAATTGAATGGAAAGTTAGGAACATGCAAAACTGGGGATAAAGACAATGAGGAAGTAGGGTTCACAGTGCCAATACCAGATATTGAGGATGAAGATCCATTAGCTAATGTAACATATTGGTTAGTAGAGACATGATGAAAACCGGAGAATGTGCTCACATTACTTGTCATATGATCGGAGGTCCTAGAGACAATGAACCATGTAGATAAGGTAGACAAATAGGACATCAAACATGCTTTACCTGACTGTGCCAAGGTAGCTATAGAAGTAGAAGTAGAAGTAGTAGCACCAGACTTAGAAATAAGACGATCATACTCCTTAGAGAGACACAATCTCCGATGTGGATGTACTCCCATCGATAGTAGATTGTCCTAAACTCAAATCATTTGATAAAGGCACAAATGAGCATAAGAGGAGGGTTTTCCATGAAGATCCCAACAATAGTCCATTGTATGACCTTTAATTCCACAATAAGTGCAAAACTTCATAGATCCACGACCTCTACCACCTCGGTTATCCATTGGCCGACGACCACCTCTTCGTCGTCCACTGCGATGTCCTCTACCCCCGCGAGGGAAATTGTTATTCTCTTGACTAGGAAGTACGGCTAAAGCCGATCAGTTAGGTATAGAAACACTACTATCACTGAAGGAAGTTCGTTAAATACGAGACAACAATTCTGACATTGAAGGAATTTCCTTACTAGCCAAAATCTGAGCACGGATGGGTTCCAATTCTAATTTTAAAATTGAGAGGAAGTGAGCAACCATTAATTCCTCATGTTGCTTTTTCTGGACTTGCAAATCAATGGGGAGTGGTTGATAAGCATTGAGATTATTCATAATATTTTGTAGGGAGGAGTAGTATTCTTCAATGTTTTTATCACCTTGCTCTAGCCTAAACAAATCTCAAGTAATATTATCTTCTCCAGAAAACAAACGACTAACCGCAATCCATATCTCCGTAGTAGTGATAAGAGACACGAGATGAATACTAATCCGAGGCTCCATACTATTCCATAACAAAGTCATCACCTTGCCATTCTCTACTTTCCACTTTTTAAGCTTTGAATCAATTTCACTTGGCCTATCATTGACAAGATATTCAACTTTATTTTTCGCAATAAAAAATACTTCAATAGAATGAGACCAAGGCATGTAGTTATTGTCATTCAGCCTAATAGAGGTAATAGATAAACTATTAAAATCTAGACTAACCACATACCGAATAGCCCCAGAAGTAGACTTATCATCGGCCATAATACCAAGTAGATCCATAGACCCAATAGTTACTGTCTATAACTATAATCGATAATCGAAAATACAACAAAAAAAGCGGAACCAATAGAGCCGAACCAAGCCAAGCTGAAAATAATAAAAATAAATGATGAAGGCGACTTATCTGGACAAAAATCTAGGTGAAACTAGTTTGGAAGGACTACTAATCCAGGAGAAACTGGTCTGGGCTGTCCAGGTGGAATGTGCAATCTGGGCGAAATTGGTCTGGAAGGACTAAGCCGCCTTCAGATGGAACTGAACCATTAAATTTGAGTCTAGAAGGCGTGGATCGTAGGATTGAACTAGATCGATTTAAGTGTGAATCAGTCTAATCAAGATCTAAACCGATCTAATCCAGGTCTAATGATGTTGAACTGTCTGGGCTGGACTTTGACCTAAATAGTAGGTAGGTTGGAATTTGATTGGGCTGTTGAAGATGTTGGGCTTCTGAATTGTCCAAACCCAAACTCAAACTCCAAAAAAAAATAAAAAAAAGATCCGATTGACCTGGAATCCTTTCTTTAACCTTTGGTCTTCTACTATGCTTCAAATCCTAACGCCCACATCTAACCAGCATTATCAACTAAATACAAATCAACCAATAACAATTCTGAGTTCATTCAAGACTGTCAACAACTAATTTCTTCATCAACAATTAATTTCTTCATTTCTTCTATGATACATTCGATCACCAATATCGAAAATCGACAATAGATCAACAACCTCAACAACTCTTGGACAATTGACGATCGATTTATTCGATCATCAACATCAACCATTCCTGTGACACATTGACGACTATAAAGCAACAACCTCAACCAAGGATCAAAATATCATTTTGAAACGGTTGAAACATTTGAAACGTTTCTGTTTTCAAGGAGACCGAAACGAATCAGTGATGAAATCGAAATTTTAATAATTCGAGGTGTTCCATAATATTTCAAAATGTTTTGTTTTATTTCAATATATTTGCACAATTATTTCAGAATGTTTTAAGGTATTTCAAGATATTTTGGTATATTTTGAAAAAATAATTCTTAATTTTTTTATTTTTTTCATTCGGTTTTTGAAACAGATCGAAACATTTATGAAATTCGTCGAAATGTTTTTATTTCTTAGGTGACTAAAACAATGCACCGAAACGAAATTTTGATCCTTGACCTCAACAACTCCAGTGGTTAGCAAACAACAATTCCACCTCGACAACGAATGACTTAAACGGTGGTCGGCGAACAATTACTCCACCTCGACGACAAACAACGACACACGGCGGCGGTGAACAGTGACCTGCTCTAATACCATGTAAAGAATATAGTCACAGAGAGAGACATAGTTGAATAGGAAAAATAGAACCTACTGATTTCATTGACAAGAAGAGATATATATAGTTATACATCTAGAATAAGACATTGACTCTATTACCCCTCACTCACTAACAATTACAACCAGGCCCTTATTGTTAGCTGATCCACAGGAAGTATCTTGCCCAGCATTTGGTCACCAAAGAAAATCAGAACCTCAAGATTGGGGAGACCAAACTGCTTGCTGGGAATGAACCACCTGGATAACTCTCCTCATATCAAGTCTTAACAATTGGTCATTATCCTCTCTTTGAAATAGAGAGCAAGAGGAAGTCACCTTTGTGGCTTAATGATGCTCAATTGTCCATTTATTTGTATTCCTGCTAAATCTGCGGGGAATTCATTGGAGGCTCCGAGTATAGGGTTGCTATGAGTTACAAGTTCCTCTATAATATAAGCAGATTTTAATTGTTTAAAATATCGCTTGTGGCAGCTGGTAGATTAAACAAATAACCAGTTATCTGTTACGTATTTGTAGTTGATAAGCAAACTGAAGTATTTCGTTCTTTATACTGTATGGTTGTAGCTTCTAAACACACTTTAAAAATCATTTAGACCATCAAATGACTCAAATTATTCATCATCCCTCAACAAATTGTAGAACTTCTCAATAATCAGGTTCTGCAAAGCCTTGAGTCAATGCTTGAGTTCCAACTTCTGATAGCCTTGATAGGTTTCGATGGGTTATTGATAGTTTCAGGCTCTCTCTCCCCATCATTCCTTTCCGGTGGTTGAATTTATTTATGTTTTTTCTTTCACTGCCGTAATACAGAAACTGGTTCCGTAATTTTAATGTATTCAACATTTTGACAAATTTTGTTCTGAAATGACAATCATTTACAGTGATATTCCCACCTTTTCTGCTACAGCATATGGCAAAACAATTCGTGCCTGGTCTGAGAGATGAGTTAATGAAGAAAGGGAAGCATTTCATATTAATACAGAATCCCCTTGATATTTTGGTACGTATCTGGTGATGTTTATCTTTTGGTCAGTTTTTTCGCTTGCAGATTATCAGTTTATCAAAAAAGCATTACAATGGTATGCAGGAACTTTGTTCTTCCTTTTAGTGAACATGTGGATTTTACTTATGCCCAAGTTCACTGATTTATGTTTCTTTTATGTGTTCTCAGCCATCTTACGACAAGGTTTTGCCACCATCCTTTTTGGAGTTAGGATTGGCAGGTTTGGTCTCCATATACAGTGAGCTCTGTGAATTAGGAAAGCCTCCACCCATTATTGATGCAGCAGAGCTTCAAGAAAATCCTGAGGTTTTGGATAGCTCTCGGAACAAGCCTGGTTTAGTTTGAAGTGCTTTTTGTTTCTTTTCTCTCTGCATAAAGTATGACTGATGGCCATGTATGGATGTTTCTCTAAAAACCTACTGGCGGGTTCTCCACAAAAGGGGCAGTAGTGAACAATGATCTTCAACTCTATTTCCATTATCATGACATTTTCCTTCTTGGAGAAGTCCCTAAGTGCTAAAACTTTCAATATTACTTTTTGGGTAAATTACATCCAAACCCTGTGACATTTTTCACATAATCACATAGACCCCCTCACATTTGAAATATTACACTCAAACCCCCTAAGATTTGTACGCATAACACATAAATCCTTGTCGTCAATGACTGTTAATATTGCCGGTAAAATTTCATGATGTCATGCTAATATAAAAACATAATCCCAAAACTACCCTTTCTTTTATGGCCCTAATACATAATATTGAGAATTGCATTTCTCCTCCTTATTTTCCACCGACTTCTCATCCCTTCCGTTTAATTTCTCATCTCTTTCTTCAATTTCTCATCCTTTTCTTCTCATCTCCTAATTCTTCCTCTGCAATCTACATTAGAATGTTTTAGATATATACATCAACTATATATTTTTATGATACCTACAAAACTATTAGATTTTTAAACGATGCATTTGAGAATAGGATTTTGCTACTGAGCATATTGTTTGCTCACTCTACATTGTTTATATATTGTTTACAATTATTAAAACCTCCCCGGAAATATGTTGCCAATTTGGGCTAATCGGAATCGGATCAGTTCATAGAAGGATTGGTTTATGGAATCAGTTAATTGCTCAATTTTTGGAATCTTGTTATTGTATTATTAAGTCAAGGTTACTAATTTTTTGGCTTGTATCATTTGCTATTTATTTTCGGAGAAAGATTGTAATTATTTAAATTTATGTTGAGGTAATCAAAATTGATTTTAATAAACCCTCGGAAATAAGTTGAAGATCCAGGGCGTGACACTTACCACTTTAGTATTTCCCAAATTGTATATCTCAATCATTATTTTATCTTTTAAAGATGACTCCTATTCCTCTGGATCATATGCAGGCTGCTTTACGTGGTCTTTGTGAAGACCTTGGTATTCCTTTTCAAGATGCAATGCTCAAGTAAGCCAAAGCTATTATTATTAGATGCTAAAATTTTCATTCATCCTATCCAAAATGTTTTGTCGCTTCACTAATCCTGAAATTGTTTATGTTGGAATTGGTTGATTGGAGCTTTTCTGTCTGCGTCCTACATATACTAGGTTGTGCTTTTATAAATACTATGAGGGTGAAGCAGTACTGATTGTTTAAGCACTAATAAGGGAGCATATTAAATTAATTGTTTACATTAAATAATGATTGAAATTGATGCAAATTTTCTGCAGATCAGTACCCCCAAAATCCCAGTGAAACAAAACAGTACATTCATTGTTTATTTTGTGCACCAATGGGCCTTTGGTCTAATGATACTCCTTGTCTTGTGAAGGCTTTGGTCAAGGGTTCAAGTCCCCCTCCCCCTTCCCTTCCCCTTCCCCTTCCAAAAAAAAAAAAAAATTGTTTATTTTGTGCAATCTGCTTTCTAGATCAAGTGCATGACAAATTTCTAACTGTATATTTCCAGATGGGAGGCTGGTCCAAAATCATATGATGGCATTTGGGGCCCATGGTGGTATGGAAGTGTTCATAAATCGATAGGTTTCAAACAATCAACAAAGTATCCTTCGGTATGTGGTATGACATCTTTTTCATTGGGCAATTAACTCGTTGCAAATGATCTTCAGAGTTCATACGGAGAGGGAGATATTAGTGACAAGCTGTTTCCAACAAAGATTATTCTTTAGAGTTTCATCTCGAACTCTGTGTGGAACCTTATTATCTGATTTTGTGGCTACCTTTTCGCTCAAATCATCTTTTCTCATTGCATATAATTGGTTGAGATATGATCTGTGAGCTAGAAACTATTGTTTATGCTAGGGCTGGACATTTGTATACCGTTTTGGATTTCTGAGTTTTCACGAAGATAAATATTTCCTTGAAAAGAATTTCACATTCAAACACTGAAAATAAAAATGAATGCCGAGAGTCTATGGACAGAGGATATTTCTTGAAACTTGATTTGTTGGAGCTCCTTTCGATTTTTGATTTAAGTTGTGAAATTTTTAGGGTTTGGAGAAAAAGTGAAGAATAGGAGAAAAGAGAATATTGTTTGGGTACAGTAGTGTGTTAGGTTACATTACTACACCTAGTTTATATATATAAACACAAAATACTAAAATACCCTTAAGCTAGCAATAACACATAACATAACACTTCCCCTCAAATTAGTGTATAGATATCTCTCATGTTCAACTTCTATACAATGGGGTGAAAAACCTTTCTACTATGCCTTTTTGTGAAAAAATTGACTAACTGATTTTCTGATTTCGCAAAAATCATGCAAATCAATCCCTTGTTTAACTTTTCTTTAATGAAGTGCCAGTCAATTTTAACATGTTTAGTTATGTCACGTTGAATTGGATTACGAGTAATGTTGATAACAGCCTTGCTGTCACAGTATAGTCTCATGGGTCCGTCATTATAAATTCCCTGTTCTACTAGTAATGTTTGGAGCTACATAAGCTCATAGACTCCACGGGTCATTGCTCCGTATTCAGCCTATGTGCTTGCTTCTTACTTCGTTATGTGACAAGATTTTCTTCAATCAAGGCACAATAGCATAAAGTAGATCGTCTATCGTCCATTGAACTTACCCAATTTGCATCACTAAATGCTTCTAGTTTCAAGTGACCTTGGAGAGTAAGATTATTTTTCCTAGAGCTAGCTTGAGATACCAAAAAATGTGATAAACAACTTCAAGATGAGGAGTTTGAGGATCATGCGTGAATGACCCGACAACACCTACTGCATAAGCGATATTTAGTCGAGTATGTGAGAGATATATTAATATCCATACCACCTTCTGGTATCTCTCATTTTCCACTACCTCACAAAAACCACTACTTTAATAGGATAATCTGTAAGTCTAAATCCCAACATCCTTATCTCTTCAAGAAGGTCAAGATTGGAGATAAAAATGCCTTTACGTGATCTGACAATCTTAATCTTAAGGAAGTAGTGGACTCAAGACATTGATTTCAAACTCTTTAGCCAACTAAGCTTTTAATTTGGTGACTTCATACTCATCATTCCCTGTTATCAATATGTTATTCTCGTATACAATGATGACTGCAATCTTGTTATCAACATTTCTGATGAACATTGTATGATGAATATGACTTATTTTTATATCCAAAGTTCAGCATAGCTTTAAGGAATTTGATACCTATGAAACTAAGCTATGAGAGATAGCCTCGACCACAAAGAGATTTCTTTAACTTATACACCTTCCTTTAAGTTACCTAAGATGAAAAACTTGGAGAAATCTCCATGTACACCTCTTCCTCCAAATCTTTGTGAAGAAATGCATTTTGCATGTCCAATTATTGTAAATTCCACCTCAAATTAGTTGCACAATCGATAAGATCACATATAGAGTTCATCTTTGGCACATAAGCAAAAGTCTCTTGATGATCAATACCATATGTCTGAGTAAATTCCTTTGCAACCAAACTAGCTTTGTACCTCTCAACAGTTCAATTAGCATGTTGTTTGACAATGAAATGTGTCATTTTTTTCGAGGCTTTCATTTTTTTTTATCATAGCTTCTCTCCAAATAGGATCAGTGAGAGTCTCGTTCTAATCTTGAAGAATAGACACACAAGACAAGCATGAAGACAAAGAATCATAAGAGATAGTGAATTAGGCTTTGGTAAACCCTAGAAAGGTTTTTCCAATTTTTCTCGTGGATGGTTTCCTCGTTAACAATTGCTTGTATTTTTTATTATTTTTACATATACACATACAATTTGATGCACACACGAGCACTATGTGTTTGATAATATGATTGATTGATTACTCACATCATCCATAGTTGCTTGCTTGGGTTGGTTGTCATTGAGTTGGGGTCCTTTTAAGATTAAGTGTGAGTGGTTAATTGATATTCATGACACTAATCTTCATGGGTTCAATGGGTCATTGTAGTTGTAAAGGGGTTCTTATTATTAATTGACATATCTTTGTGAGAAGAGATAATTGAGGTTGAATTAGGTTAACATTGGTGTTTGTCTACGTATAATTTTAATTAACCAATTCACTCCCTCTCTAGGTAGTGTCTTGCAATCCACGTGTTTCATCATGAGGGAAGATTTACATAATCTTCCACCTCAATATACTTTAAGACATTCGATTTGGATCGTGGCTCTGATATCAAGTTAAGTTTTGAAGTCATTAGGGTTTGGAGAAGAAAAATAGGAGAAAAGAGTAGATTCTCATAGTAGTGTATTAAGTTACAAAACTGCACCTAGGTTATATATATAGAAGCAAAGTACTAAAATACCCTTAACTAGAAATAACACATAGCATAAAAATTTGCTTGCCCTTTTTAGAAGTTATGTGTATGTTTACATGTAACGATGCTTGCTTAGGTAATATAATAGGAAGTATAAACCTTCTATCATAGGCTTCTATTGGTTTTTCTTTGAATTTAGAATGTTATGGATTGTTGCCATTTAAAACTTTTTTGTGACCTTTGCATTTTGTAAGCCAAAAACTCGAAATTCCCACCAAGTCACTATTTAGTGGATTTATCAACCTCATTTTATGCTTGCAAACATGACAAAATCGCTCCATTTCTATTGTGTATGAGAATATATGGCATGATGTAAAAATTGACAACTGACTATTTTGATGAATATGGAGTTACAAGATGAGTACTACAGTATAAGTAAATGAAGTGCAAGCACCGAAATGGTGTGAGCGAGCGAAATTTTAGGTCGAGCAAAATCCAGACCCACTAAATGTTCTAGCTTTCGGATCCCCTCTCTCTCTCGTTCATAGGTGCATATGCATGCTCGAGCTTAAGATTTGTATGGAACACTGTTGGATACGGTTAAGATTATGTTCTATTTATGTGTATTTATCATTAGGGGGATTCTAGTCCTTCGCTTGTAGTAGGGTTTTATATCGTGTCTCTTGTACCTAGTTTTTACTGTTATGAAATATTAGAGAGTTGCATATAGATTTCTTTTCTCTGGGGCTGCTGTTTATTGGGCAGAAGGTTTTTGATTTTGCATTATCTCTGGGACACTTTATATCAAAGCTTGTTGTTCCCTTCCACTTTTTCTTTAGAGTTTTGTACCTTTTCAATGCTAACTAGGCAGGTAATGTCATATGTCGTAAATCTATAAGTTGGAATAGAAAAGTGATATTAAGGTTAAGAGATAAGAGATAAAGAAAGAGGAGAGAATAATCAATGTGTAGTCTACGTTGCTGTACACTCTCTCATTTGTAATAAATTAACATTAAGAAAATTACAATATTACCCTATACTACTAATAGTATAAATAAGAACTCAACACTCCCCTCAAGCTGGAGTATAAAGATAAAAAATGCCAAGTTTAGAACAAAGATTATTGAAGACAAATCGAGCCAATGGTTTTGTAAGGATATCACCCGGCTGGTCACTATACTTGATGTATGGTGTGATAATCTCCTTATGCATCAGGAGATCTTGAATAAAATGGAAATCTACTTCAATTTGTTTAGTCCTCTCCAAGGATCAAATTTTTGTTTCGGTGTATTATTTCAGTTACTTAGAAAATGAAAACGTTTCGACATGTTTCAAAAATATTGACTTTTTTTGGAAATAGAATGAAAAAAAAAATAAAATTTAAGAATTATTTTTTCAAAATATTGATCAAATTATATCAAATTACCTTGAAATATTTTAAAATAATTGTGTAAATGCATTGAAATATTACAAAACACTTCGAAATATTATGAAATACCTTGAAGTATTAGAATTTCGATTCTATCACTGATTCGTTTTGGTCTCCAGAAAAATAGAAACGTTTCGGACGTTTCAAAATGAAATTTTGATTCTTGGTCTTCTCATGGAATACTAGATTGAATTAAAATAGCTGCTTGATTGTCCCAATGCATCTTCATAGGAGAGGCACATTGATATCCATATCCCAAAGTAATGAACGAACCCACAACATCTCACATGCAATATGAGCCATGGCTTGGTATTCAGCCTCTGCACTCAAACATGCAACCACATTCTCTTTTTTGCTTTGCCAAGTAACAAGATTACCATCAATATATGTACAATAAGCTGAAGCAGATCGTCTATCAGTACGACAACCTCCCCGGTTAGCATAAAAAAAACCTGTAATAATCATGCAGGATGAATGATGATATAATAATCCTTTACTAGCCGCTTTTTTCAGATATTGAAGAATACGACAAATAGCCTCCCAATGAGGTTTACGAGGAGCATGCATGAACTAACTAACCGCTCCAACAACGTAGGTAATGTCAGGACGTATAATTGTAAGGAAAGTCAGTTTACTAAACAACCTTCGATAATGACCTATATATCATTAGAAACTTCACCGCTATCAACATCCAACTTAACCGTGGAATCCATGGGGGTATTAGTTGGACGTGCACTAAGAGTACCAGTTTCAGACAATAAATCTAATATATACTTCGGTTGACATATAAACTGATACCTTCCTTTGACCGAGCAATTTCAATCCCAAGAAAATACCGAAGAAGATCTAGGTCTTTGGTATAAAATTGCTTCCCCAAATGAATCTTAAAATGAACAATACCATGTGAGTCATCACCATTAATGATAATGTCATCAACATACACAATAAGAATAATAACACCTGTGGAAGAACGACGAATAAAAACTGAATGATTTGAAGTAGAACGCTGAAAACTATACTGAAGTACAACAGTACTAAACTTCTCAAATCAAGCACGTGGTGTTGCTTCAGACCATATAGAGCTTTCTTCAGACGACATACTAAGTGTTCTTTAACAGATACAACATAACTTAGAGGTTGTACCATATATACCTCCTCATACAACTGGAGGTTGTACCATGTAAAAAAACATTCTTGATGTCCAGTTGATACAAAGGCCAATCATAACTCTATGCAATTGAAATAAGAACTCTAATAGAGTTGAGTCAAGTAACAGGAGAGAAAGTTTCACAGTAATCCACACCATATGTTTGGGTGTAGCCTCTGGCAACCAGACGGGCCTTCAAATGCTTAACTGAATCATTGGGATGATACTTCACTATGTATACCCACCAACAACTGATAAGCTATTTACGAGAGGGAAAAGAAGGTTCCATGTTCGGTTCTCATTAAGGGATTTTATTTTTTCATTCATAGCCAATTTTCCAACCAATAGATGCCAATGCCTGTTTCAAAGAATTAGGAACAAATACCGCAGTTAGAGTTGATACAAAATAACGAAAGGATTGTGAAAGCCGATGCATAGAAACAAAATTAGAAATAAGATGTTTTGTACAATTACGGGTACCTTTCCTCGATGCAATAGGCAAATCAGGAGATGATAAACTGCCGAACGACTGAGGAGGCAAGATGTCAATAGAATAAGGTGATGACTGTGGAGCTGGAGCATATGGAATAACTTATCTATCTTTGGAACGATGATAAACTTGCAAGGGAGGAGTTGGGAAGGAAGAAGATACACAATCTGGCACAATAGGCAACAAAGGCTCCCTTGACTGGGAAAAACTAAATTTGAAGAAAGTGCATCACCTGATACAGAAAAAGAGGATAACTCAAAAAAGTTAACATCAACACTTACATAGTATTGACGAGAAACAGGGTCATAGTAATGATAATCTTTTTGAGTACGAGAATATCCCAAAAAAAACAACATACTTAACCGAGCGAGGCGAAAGTTTATTCCTATCCAAATCAAGGAGATGAACAAATGCAACACAACTAAAGACACGAGGAGTGAGACCAAATGACAGTTTATGAAGATAAAGCAATGAGAAGGAAGATTTGTTGTCTAAAATGGAATAAGGTATACGATTAATAAGATAAACTAAAGCAAGAACATCATCAACCCAATATGATTTTAGCATATGCATGTTAATTTTTAAGGTGTGGGCAACATCTAACAAATGGTGATGCTTATGTTTGGCATCATTTTGTTGGGAGGTATGAGGATAGGTAGTTTGATGGATAATGTCACGTCCAGTACAAAAGATTTTTATAAATGATTGTGTATACTCAAGGGCATTGTCAGACTCAAGTATTTTAATACGAACATTAAACTGAGTCAGAATTTCATTATAAAAGGTGGTAAAGACCTTGGGTAACTCAGATTGGTCTTTCATAAGAAAAAACCAAGTCATACGAGAGAAATCATCAACAAATATCACAAAATACTGAAAACCAAAAAGACTTTCAACTCTCGTTGGACCCCAAATGTCTGCATGAACAACATGAAAAGGACTAGACTGACGAATTGAAGAGCTAGGAGGAAAGGAACTACGGTGATGCTTAACTAGTTGACAAGCTTCGCAGTCTAACACAGAAGAGGAACTCAAACTAGGGATGACTTGACTCAATTTTTGCAATGAAGGATGACCTAGGCAAAAATGCTACTGGAGAGGAGACGCAGTTGCACCTAAGGCAAAAAAGGAACTTTCTCGGTCTAAAGGCCATTGCACTCATATTCCATACAAATCACCTTTTTCGTCTTGAGATCTTGAAAATACAAGAAGATGAAGAGGTTACTGAACACTGTAAGGAGTTGGTTAATTGACTCCAAGGATCGAAATTTTGTTTCGAAGTACCGTTTCGGTCAGCTCAAAAACGAAAATATTTCGGAAACGCAGAAAGAATATGGAAACGCATGAAAACACAAATACAATCTATTAATTTATAAAGATAAGCTAAATAATTGATTAATTCAATATGTTTATTGGGTTAACATCCATTTATACAAGAATAAATTTAAATTGGAGGAAAAAAAAGGCTTGACATGAGGCGAAAATTACTTAAATTAGTTTCAAACACTTAATTTTTATCAAATAAATACATTTTTACATAATATTAAGGTCTCATAATACACATGAAATGCTAATGAGTACATACTTACATGAGTACATCTATCCTTCTGTGGAGTGTCGAGTAGGCTCATACATCGTTCTATTTTCTTTTTTTGCGATGATTCAGTAACCACATTCTTCCCCTTTGATGTCATATCTACAATAAATGTCATTACATTATCAAACACATTATATTCATTCTATAAGTTAAAAATGACATGTATAATACTTTTAAATTAAAATATAATAATGTAACAGGTATTAAATGTAATTGCAGTGGGATATTAACTATTAAATGTAATTGTAGTGGGATATTAACTATTAAATGTAATTACAGTGGGGTATTAAATGTAAATGCAGTGGGTATTAACTATTAAATGTAATTGTAGTGGGTATTAACTATTAAATTTAATTACAAGAGGGTATTAAATGTAATTACAATAGGGTATTAAATATAATTACAGTGGATATTAACTATTAAATGTAATTACAATAGGGTATTAATATAATTACAGTGGGTGTTAATTATTAAATGTAATTACAAGAGGGTATTAAATGTAATTAGAGGGGTATTAAATATAATTATTCAAACTTATCAAAAATATATATATATATATAAAAGGCAACAAACGCATAATAGACCCACAACAACTCTGTCTGAGAGACGAGAGGCGACAGAGAGGAGGCAATTGGCAATGGGCGACTTGCGATGCCCTAGAGAGAGAGAGAGAGAGAGAGAAGAAGAAGAATAAGAACATACCGGTGGTTGCTCGTGGTCGATGGTAGCTTGCAGCGATGAAGACAACTCCCAAGCCCTAGATCTGGTGAAAAATGGTTGGATCTGCTCAAGGGGGTAAGTTATTGAATCTTTCTCCTTCAATTTCTGGCCTATAGTTTGCCTCTTCGATTGTCTTTCTCTCTCTTCTCTTTGTTTTTTTTTTTTGCTTGAAAGGCCTGAACGACATGTGATTTCTGAGCTTAGAGGACCTGTGAATTCTGACTTGCTTGCGGAATAGTTAGCTTTCTCGGAGTTTTTTTTTTCTTTTGGGCTGGAGTGAAGCGAATCTTTAGCTTTTTGTGATCACTGTTTCGTCGAAATTGTACTGTTTCGACCGAAACTCTAGAATTTTGGGATTCAACCCATGTTTCGTATCGGTGTGTTGAAATTCCAAAATGTTTTGGACGTTTCGACACGACATTTAGACCCTTGACTGACTCACAAATAACAAATTAAAAGGAAAATTAGGAACGAACAAACCATCAAATAATGGCAAGGACTAAGTATGACTGAGATCGGCAGTTCTATGTATCGGTCGAAAAGAACCATCACCTAACACAATACATGAGTTTGATGCACGAAAATTAGAGAATAAGGACGACATATCAGACATATAAGAACTAACTCTTGAATCAATGATCCAAGAAGACGAAGAAGGCTGAGTCAGGCAAGTTGTGGTACCTCAATTAGTATCAGTGGTAATAGAAGCAGACAAATTTGAAGAGAGTGAAGACAACTTGTGAATAAGTTGTGTAAGCAGAGAAGAAAGATCATCATGAAAGCTAGAACCAGAAGCAACCGAACCACCACATCCACTATGTCCTGTGGATAGACCTCCACGACTAACATTATAGGGTGAATAACAACCACTATTCAAACACACCATTGGAAATCCACATATGAATTATAACTCAACACAACACCTCAAATTCAATCAACACAAATTTAAGGGGCCAAATTAAGGAAGAATTGTGACAAACAACCAGAACACCACACTGCCAAAGTGCCTGGGCACTAGAAAATCAACTGAAAAAAAAAATTCAAGTCAGATGATCACTGTTCATCGTCTTTCACCACAACCCAACCTCTTGGAGCAGCCACAGACTCACACTAGGGGATCAGACCTCATAATCAACCTCTATACCAACACAAGCATAAAACCATAACAAATCACAGCCAAGGAACAATTTTGCCGCTGTTCTGGCCAATACATAGGAAGTCGGCAACCCTTCACCAAAAATAGCTTCAAACATGCTCTAGATGACTGGGCAACTCATGAAACTCTCCCCAAGGCCAAATTGGAACCCTAAGTGCTAGACACGACCAACCAAACCAAAGAAAGGGGCAAAATTTACAAATCTTAAAACCTAGGCCTTTTATCCCAAAAATATTCAAAAATAGGAAAACCTACTTGGATGACTTCAAAAAATTTGGCAAAAATCACTAGAAGAATCCTCTTAAAGAGTCGACCCACCCAGTAACTTCTGGCGGCTGGCTGTTGCTGATGTTAATGACAAAGATTTTTCGATGTTTTTCACAATGTTCTTCCAATGATATTTTGTCTCAGATTATTGCTCTTATACCAAGTTAGAATAGAAAAGTGATGTTAAGGTTAAGAGAGAAGAGACAAAGAAAAAGGAAGGAATAATCAGTTTGTAATCTATGTTGCCTTACACTTTCTTATTTATAATAAATTAACAGTAGAGAAATTACAATATTACCCTACACTACTAATAGTATAAATAAGAACTCTAACACCATAATTGGTTTCTATGTCTCTAAGTGATTCCCTAATATCTTAGAGAAGTAAGAAACAGATTGTTATCGCTCGTGCTACTGTTGAGGATGAATATCATGGTATGACTTCTTTTATGTTAGAGATAGTATGGTTGAGATGATTATTTGTCAATCTAGGTGTTTTTTTTTTTCTGCTCCTACTTCTATGTATTGTGGCAATAAGAGTGCTATTCATATTGTACATAATTCTATTTTCGACGAGCAGACCAAGTATATTGAGATTGATTGTCATTTTGTGCGCCTCCATCTTTAACTTGAGACTATTTCCTTACCTTTTGCTCTTCTGCTACAGTACTATGAAATTGGCTCACTTTTTCACGAAGTTGCACGCTATGTTTTGTTTTTGTTTTCTTCTTGACAAACTCTCGATGCTTTCTATTCTCACATCATGAGTTTGAGGGGGGAGGGGGTGTTAAGATTGTATTTTTATTTATTATTTATGTTTATTTATCATTAGGGGTATTCTAGTCTTTCTCTTGTAGTAAGGTTTTATGTATAGTCTCTTGTACCTGGTTTTTACTATTTTGAAATATTAGAGAGTTGCATATGAATTTCTTTTGTCTCTTTCTATCTCTTCTTTGCAAGTGTAATAGAAGTTTTCAGATACATCAGAATTGCATCACTAGATTTGGCTTATGCTTTACCCCTCTTTTAATTTTGCTTTTCTAGGCTTTTCCCTCTTCCTTGTATGACTTGCTGGAGCAAAATTTACCATTCTACAACATGCTTAGGCGCCATGCAAGAGAGACTTCGTGTATTTTGAAGTCCCCTCTCCCTCGTCCTACTCTTCCTGTTCCTGCAAACGAGAAGCTGCTTGTTTGGGTTAGTGACGAGATTGTACCCCGTGAGAGTGCTAAGGTACCTTTTATGCAACTTTGAAGAGTGTATGTTTTGAATAATTTTGAACAAGAATTGAAGTATTAATTTTGTATTTTGATATGTTCTAAATTTTGTGTTCTCATGTTACTCTTTTACCTTTTTAAGGTTTCAGTGTTTGACTCGGTTGTCCAAGGTGGAGATTCTGTTTGGGAGGGACTTCGAATTTACAATGGAAAGATATTTAAGCTTGAGGAGCATTTAGATAGGTCAGTGGAAGATAATTAAGAGGTTTGACAAAGATTGATTCTATTTATGGTTCAGGTACATGCATTGGGCAAGTTTCTAGTGTTTCAAAGAATTTCAAGTAGATTATGGTGAAGTTATACGTTCTACTAAGGGACAAAATTAATTGATTCCAAAATCATAATAAACGGATTGTAATGAGAAGCATATAAGTTAAAAGGATGTAAACAAAAATATGTAAGTAACATCAATTTGCTTAGTAATTAGAATTAGAGTTGTGAAAAACTTGTGGACCAATAGTTGTGTTTGATATAATGGGTACAATTCACCCAGTTTCTTTGTGCTTGTGCGTGTGCGTGTGCGTGTGTTAGCGATGGATCCTTAATTGATACCTTCTTTAACAAATATGCAATAACGCAATATCCATTTTTCTATCTTAAAACCACTTATTGTTTTTCTCGCTGAAAAAAAGTTCCCAAATGGTAGCATATTTTCTTGACAAAGTAGACAAACATTGATGTAGTTATTTTGTTTAATAGAGATATTTCTCCCTATCAATAAAAAAGTTTTTCTCATACAAAATATCTTGAGGGGTTGATCATATTGATAATAAGCGCTCATAGGGGGTGCTTGAGAATATTTCTTCTTATCTATAAAAAAGTTTTTCTCATACAAAATATCTTGAGGGGTTGATCGTTGATAATAAGTCCTCATAGGGGGTGCTTGAGAATACGTGTTAGTTTGCCTTTTCGGTTTAGAATACCCAATTTTATTTATTTCTTTAGATTGCATGTTGTGTAAAGAATCTTCAAATTGTTGTATTTTAGTTTCAGATTGTTCTACGTTTTCTGTCTGTGAAATTACATTTAATAACAAATTTTTTAATTTTTTTTTAAGTTCATTTATGAACTCATCTTCAACTTTGAAATAATATGAAAATTCCTCTAAGATTGTTGAAACTGATGCATCCAGAACTTTTGCTAAAAATTTCTCATACAAAGTCTTATCGCCCAATTACCTTAGTGTGATGTAATGATAAGATTTGCTAGAAATAATATTTCAGGATTAAAAATCTCTTACCTATCAAGCATTTCGTCAGTATGTAATACTCCCAGTAGGAGATCCACTTCTTCTATACCAGAGAGAAGAAGGGGAAAATAACCTATAATTGAGGAAATTAGAACCTCACGTAATCAAATTCCTCGTGGAATTTATAGGCAAGATAATGAATCTTTCTTAGAGGAAGATCGAGATCCAACTCCATCCGAAATCGGATTTCAATTATAGATTTTATGAATTTAAATCCAAAAGAATTTATAATATATAAAAAACAAATTAATGAAGAATTTTATTTTTCTAAATATAAAGAATTTAGAGCTTGGTATTTTAAGATTATGAATCAAGAAGATCTTAAAGAAATGTTTTACATTTATATAGAAAAGGAAAAAAGGGTAATTCCTTTTGTTAAATGGGTTTTAACCTCCTATGCTCCACCTACAATGGATCAATTAAATGTAATTGAAAAATTTCGGCATAAATGAAAAATATTGGATGATAAAAATATCAATAGTTTTTATCCTCAAATAAATGAAAGTATAAAGCTAGCTTCAAGTTCAAATGAAGTGTAGGTGAAATAATAATGACTGCTTGTTATTCTCTAAAAGATAAGAATGACATAGGGAGAAATATCTCCGTCAAATAAAATAACTACACCAATGTTTGTCTACAAGTGGTAAGACAACACTTGAGAAGTCTACTATCACTCTGTAAATAAAGCTTGTACATATCTTCTCTTACCTTTTCAATTTCAACCGATTTTTCTTTTAAAGATTGAGAAGACAAAGCTTCTTGTTTTTGTTCTTTTATTAAATTCTCAATTCTACTCAAGTGTTGTCCTACCATTTGTAGACAAACATTGGTGTAGTTATTTTGTTTGATAGAGATATTTCTCCCTATGTCATGATTGTCTTTTAGAGAATAACAAGCATTCATTATTATTTCACCTAACTCAATTGAATTTGAAGCTAGCTTTACGGCTTTATTTGTTAGAGGATAAAAACTATTGATATTTTTACCATCCGATGTTTTCCATTTATGCTGAAAATTTTTAATTATATTGATGGTATGTCAGAATATTTAATTCATCAAGTTTTACATAAAATTTTAATGTACGCTTTATATGTAAGGCGAATCGTAATTCAGACCATACTACTGCTAAATTTATAACAATAGGATTTAAGAGGCTGGTGGGATAACTATTTAAGTTTAAATCTAAAACATGAAATTCTAAATGCAGTAAAAACTATAACAGCTGAAGATAGAAGTATAATTACTCAAGAAGATGCTGTTTATACTTTAATACAAACACAACTTGAGGTATACTTATTACAAGAGTTTCATTCTTACATATACATATATATCTATATAAATATATATATAAACAAAACTCCCAATTTAGCTGACAAATATATATCATATAATCGTAGCTTGGAATAAGTATCTCTCAACCGAGTACTACTCAAGGACTTAGTAAACATATCTACAAGTTTATCCTCAGACTTGACAAATGGTGCGATAATGTCTTCACGCAACACTTTTTCTCAAACGAAGTGGTAATCAACCTTAATGTGTTTCGTTCGTTTATGAAACACAGAATTAGAAGCTATATGAATAGCCACTTGATTATCAAAGAACAACTAAAGTGGTTTTTAAGTTGGAAAACTAATTTCCAGAAGGAAGTATTGTAGCCATGTTAACTCACTATACTTGTTAGCCATTGCCCAGTATTTAGTCTTAACACTGGATCGTGCTGTCATTATCAACTTACTTTTCCATGTAACTAGTTTACCTCCCAAAAAGGTATAATATCCTTTAGTAGATCATCTATTTGAAGGAGACCTTACCCAATCTACATCTTTGAACCTTTCCAACAGAAGATACTCATGCGATTGATACAACAATCCAAGTCTGGGAGATCACTTGAGATAGCAAATAATATGAATAATTACATCCCAATGTAGCACTTGAGGAGTCTCCAAAAGCTGACTAACCACACTCACTGCATATGAGATATCTGGTCGAGTAATAGTGAGATAATTCAATTTTTCATCTAAGAGTTTATGATTTGGATTCATGGGGATGTTAACTGGTCAATCACCTAAAAGCCATGTTTCTTAAAAAAAATCAAGTACATATTTTCTGTGGGACATGTTAATGTCTGCTTAGATCTAGCAACTTCGATACCAATAAAGTATTTAAGTTTACCTAAATCTTTGGTATAAAACCGATATTGTAAAAACTATTTTGTATTGGCAATACCCACAAAATCATTACCTGTAATCACAATATCATTGACATAAGCAACAAGAAGGATATTACCTACACCAGTTCATAAATGAAATGCTCAGTGATCTATTTGGCATCTATGACCACCAAAATCTAGCATTGCATCTAAAAGCTTTCCAAACCATGCGCTGAGATTGTTTCAGCTCATGCAAAGCTTTCAGTTTGCACACGATCCTATTACTCTCCCTCAACATGAAACGTAGGTGGTTGATCCATGTAAACCTCCTCTGTTGGATCACTATGTAGGAAAACATTCTTGACATCTAATTGAAATAAGGGTCAGTCAAGATTAGCAGCAAGCAAAATAAAAAATCATTTCACAACTAAGCAAGCTTTGACAAGGTCTCCGCATAGACAATGCCATAGGTAGAGGTGTTCAAATTTTTGATTGGCCGCAATTTCCTACCCTACCTGACTCTACCCTTCCTTACTGAACGGTTAGCCACACAAATTGGATAGGAATGTGGAAGAGTTTTTAGTTTTCTTCCGATTAAATCGGGTAGGAATGCGGAATACTCAGCAATTTTTGCAATCTTACCCTACCCTACCCGCAAAAAATATATTTAATTTTTTTATATTTTTTTTAATAATTATAAGAGTATTTGTGTGGTATAATTTATATTATAACATTATCGTTGTTGTGGATGCTTGAGTTGCTAAAGCATGGACTTGTTTTTTGTGTAGGTTACATGATTTGTAGTGAACTAATAATCTATTTGAGCAATTATAATTTTAATGTGTTTCATATAGTTTAAACTTAAAATAATTATTATTGTATTTGTGTAACAATTATGATAGATTGATATTCATGATTTCTTGTGTTTTATTATAATTGTTGTTGTAGTTATTTTAGGTTTTAGTGTTATTGATTTATTGTTTTGTTAAATTGATGTATGTTATTTAGTTGAATTGTTAAAATGATCCAAAAATTAATAGCTATAAAAGTGTTTACCCGATTTCCTATCCGACTTCCTACCCGATTAATCAGGTAGGAAGTCGGATAGGAATACCACACCTGATCGGGTAGGGTAGGATAAGAAAAATTTTTTCGCAAAATATCGGGTAGAAAGGCGGAAGACTATATTTGCTACCCGTAGGGTAGGGTGAATACCCTTAGCTATAGGTTTGGGTATATCCTTTGACAACTAAGCAAGCTTTGAGGCGATCTATAGATCCATCCAGAAGAAATTTGATGGTATATACACAACAACCTACTTATGAGGAGGTAGTTAAGACAAGATCTCAACTATAATTATAATGGCGAGCATTCATCTTGTCCTTTATAGTTATTCGTCAACTTGAATCCAGTAAGGCACTAAAATCTTAGGAGCAGATATATTGGATAATTGAGATGTAAAACAGGAAAATAAAGGTGATAAAAAATGAGATGAAATGTAGTTAGTGATATAATGGTAACATATGAACGAGTACCCTTAGAGAGAGCAACAGATAGATAATCAAACACATTTAAGGAGCTTAGACCTGAAGATGACGAGGAAATCGATGGTAGAGCTGAAGCAGGTGGCCTTAATTGATGAGTGTAAACATGAAAGGGTGTGCGAGGATATGCTCTTGGAGTTATGGACAGCTGAGGAATAAAGGACAACGGAACTGGAGCCAGAAGTGGAAATGGGTCAGACATCGGAGGCAATTCAATAGGACCCTCAAAAGGTATAGTAGGAGTAGAAAAATAAGGTGTAGACTCCCAAAAGGTAACATTAGCATTGATGAAATGTTTACGAAGAGTAGGATTATAACGGGAGTAATCAAGGACGATGCATTTTGTAGCCTAGGGGTCAAGATTATCAAAACCAAGATCAAGATTGAGGACATAAGAGACACATCTAAACACATTTGGAGGAAGAGTAACCAAATGAGAGTTAGGAGATTTTTCGGGTAAGATAGTAGAGGACAAACGATTGATAAGATGACAAGCAGGTAAGACGACATCATTTCAATAAGGTTTAGGAACATACCTATGAAATAAGAGTGCTCGGGTCACACCAAATAAATGATGATTCTTATGCTCAGCCACACCATTTTGTTGTGGTATGTAAGCACAAGAAGTCTGATGCATGATGCCTCGTTGATCAAAATAAGCCTGAAAGTGATTAGAGGTATGTTCTTTGGCATTATCATATCGTAACATACAAATATTGCAGCTAAATTGTGTCTTAATTTGCTTCTGAAACAGTTGAGAGATACAAAACTTCTGAGCATGATTTCATTAAAAATAACCAAGTCATACGAGAATAATCATCCACAAAAGTCACAAAATCTATTAATAGAAGAATGAATGGGGGGTCCCTATACATTAGAATGAACTAATTCAAAAAGGTTAGATACACGATTATTAATCTTAGATTTGAATGACACACGATAGTGCTTGCTAAATCGACAAGCTTCACAAAGCAAAAGATGACACATGATTAAGACTAGGAATTTGAGACTTCAAAATTGGAAAGGATGGATGTCCCAGACACTAATGCCATTGAAGAGGGGACTGTAAGGTCTATAATGCTCTTGGAGGAGGCTTGAAGTCAAGATAATAGAGGCTACCTAATTCATGCTCCATACCAATCATCTTCTTCGTCTTGAGATTTTGAAAGACAAAAATTGAATGATGAAATGTTACTGAGCAGTTAAGAGAGCGAGTGATCTTACTAATAGTCAACAAACTAAAAGAAAATGAGGAACAAACAATACAAAAGATAAGGATAGAGAGGGGCTAAGTTGCTTGGAGATAATGATCCATTAACAAGTGTAACATGGCTAGATAGGGCTATAAGGTGAAGATTAGATAGGTGACCAAAAAAGTCGATCATATGATTAGAAGCTCCAGAATCAATGATCTAGTGGCTAAAAGTGGAAGATCATAAACAAGGAGATGTCGTACTTGATTAAACCAAATTAGTAATGGAGGAAGACATGACTTGTTTATGAGATTGGAACTGAGCATACTCATCTCTAGAAATAGTAATGAGGTCAGGAGAGGGCTGAGTAGGTCTAGAAAGTAGGACTACAGGGGAATATCACCCTAACAGGAAGCCTGATGAGTTGAGACAAATTGTTTACTATGCAAGTCCCAATAATAATCCATAGTGTGATTATTAAGACCACAATGAGTACATTTGTGACCTCTCCTACCACCACGAGAACCACTAGACACACCTTGATTATCACAACCTCCTCTACTGCCTTGACCTCCACAAGCACACTAGTGCCATCCTAGGGGACAACTAAAGCAGAATGATCACACCTATGCTCAATACTAGCTGAATAGCTATAATTTGATAGTGTAGCTTGTTGAAGGCGAGAAAATACATCCAGGAGAGAGGGACTCCCCAAAATTTGTGTATGGATAGGCTTGTACTCAAATTTCAACCCAACTAAAACTGAATAATATCAAGATCCTCACATTGGTGCTGCATGTGATAAATATCAGATGAAATGGGTTGATACACCTTAAGTTCTCGACAAGTCCTCATAACCTTGGAGGCAGTGTTTTGAAAAGCTTGCCTAGGCGAAGCGAGAAAAAAGCGAAAAAGCGAAAAAACAAACGCTTTATTATAAGAGGCGATTCTGGTTTCCCTTTTTTTTTTTTTTTTTTTTTTATGATTATAGGTTAGTAGTCTCTTTTATTTTTTAATCACTAATGACTTTTTTTTTAGACTATCGCTGGTCTATTTTTTTTTTTTCTAATAAACAATGTTTCGAACAAAATACATTCATTTTTTTTCCTTGTATTGCTGAATTCATTTAAAATATTTGTGGGATGTGGGAGTCCGGCGACTGTATGACAAAATTATGATAAAGAAAGGAAGCAGGAGTATCAGGAATGGGGGTAAATAATAGTCTTCTACAAAGAAGTGTCTCTGATATGTCTTGGTTATACTTTTCCCTTTTCTTATATATATACAAATGGTACCAAAAAGTGGTCTATGCTTATACCATGTTTAATTATTTTAGTACATGTGAAATGTGCCTCTGTTCTGCTTTTTTTATTCAGTACATAATTACATATAAAATTGTTTACAATTGATTCTGCTCCTGTCATGATCATTGTGCTTCTGTTTTTTTTTTTAGCTCATTCTGCTTCTATTTTTTTTTGTTGATTCTGTTGTTGCTTTGGTTTTGCTGTCCTGTGCTGCTT
>CAUOFW020000881.1:606151-672203 GCA_963454935.2 Ilex paraguariensis
AAAAATCTCAATTTGCACCCTCAAAGATATAAATTTGTATCAATGTGCACCTAAAATTAAATTGATAAATTATACTTAAATTCCCTCATATTTGTTANAATATCTACATTTTATTAGACATTCAAATGGTAAGCTTGATTTTTAACTTTAGAGTATATCGAATCCACAAAATAAAAGGTAATATAAAATTATAATTTTATATTATGATAAAATCATATTTTTTAACGATTATATTAATATATATCAACAAAAAATGGTTATGTGTTACACATGCATAAACGTCATGAGATGTAAAGGGAATATTCTACATGTGAAGGAGTTCAAATGATTAAGTGACAAACATGAGGGGATCAAGGTATAATTTATTAATTTAATTTTAGGTGCACATTGATACAAATTTCTATTTTTGAAGGTGCAAATTGAGATTTTTTATCTTTGGGGATGCACATTGATACAAATTTCTATCTTTGAGGGTGCAAATTGAGATTTTTGATCTTTGGGGGTGCACATTGATACAAATTTTTATCTTTGAGGGTGTAAATTGAGATTTTTGATCTTTGAGGGTGTAAATTGAGATTCGAACAATCTTTCGGGGTGCAAAATGAGATTAACCCTTTTTTTTAACTGTTCGCTTTGCTTCGATAAAGCGTGTCGCTTCGCTTCTCGCTTCTCGCTTCTCGCCTAGGCAGGAGCCTTGGTCGCTTCGGTTCGCTTTACGTCTTAAATAACACTGCTTGGAGGAAACTCTTTGAGGCTCAAGGTATTCTATTTAGGACTAAAATATTATTTGCACACCTCATAAATGCAAGTGAGATTCCTTGTATCAGAATATATCTGAGTCAATTGATTCATATCTCCTTAGTAGTGTCTTGATAAAGTAGAGGAAAACTTATATGAAGCTCAATACTGTTCAACATGAGTGAAATAACTTGTGCATCTTCTTGTTCCCATTGCACAAAACCCGAGTCACTTTCTTTTAGTTTATCTTCCTTCAAATGTATATGAAGTCCTTTTCCCTTAAGGAAAACATCAACCGATTGAGCCCACAAAACATAATTACTGTCACTGAGTTTAACCGAGGTCATGCAATAGTAGAAATGTTTGGTGGTTGGGCTAAGGAGCTACTGAAGGATTGGCCTTAGAATCCATTCGCACAAAAAAGAAGAATCAAGGATAAACCAACGCTGTCTAGAGATGAAATTTGCTTGGAATTAACCAAGGACCAGAATTTCATTTCTGTGCACATTTTCGGTGAGCTTGTAAATGAAAAAGTTTTAGTAATGTTTTGAAAATATTTTGGAAACAAGATGAGAAAAAGAAAAATTAAAAAATTTATTTTCAAAACATTGATCGAAACATAGTTGTCAAAAATCGCGATTCATATTGTAAATTAGAATCTTAAATTTTATAATCGTGAATCATATCGAATCGTGGATCGTAAGATTCGACACAAAATCTGAACAAAAAAAAAATTTACATATTTAAAATAGGCAAAATATTGAATATTGAACATTATTGCATTTTAAAAATAATCAATTGACATAATCACGTCGTCTAAATGGAAAGACTCTAGCCTTTCACTTCATTTTTATATTTTGCTTAACCGTTTTCAAATTCAACAACTAGAAAAAAAATTCATTAAAGAACCATGATTATTCAGGAACCAAAACAGTGACACCTATACAAATTAAGTTATAAACATGCATGAAAAAAGAACAAATAAGAAAATTGATTGGCAAAAAACTTATTGGCCAACATTTTGAAACAAAAAATTAGAACCTTACAAACTATCCTTGTAAGAATTAAGAGTAAATATCAAAGTATATTCTAAAATATAGTGATAGGAGATAGAAAAATCAAATGGGCTTCCTTACTCTTTAAGAAGAAAAAGAGGAGCAGGAGGTATATCTTTAGTTGATGACGCGAGAGCTTTAGCTGTGACCTTCAACTTTAGACAATGTGAAGCGAGCTTTAGATGACTCGAGAGAGAACGAACAAAGATGTTGAGTTTTTATTAGGGCTTGTGTTCCTTAGCAAACAAAACAACGTCGTTGTACTGCTAATGACGTTTTGTAAAAAAATTGTGTTCTAAAAAAAAATGACTGAATCGTGCGATTCTTGTGATACAAATTGAATCGTATGATTCAAATGCGATTTAACACAAAATGATTCTTATATAAGATACGAATCGTTTTATGCCTATATCGAACCGATTCGTATGAATTGAATCGCTAATCGTATGAATTTGATAACTATGAATTGAAATATACTGAAACATTTTGAAACATAGGTCAAAACATCTTGAAACCTGTCGAAACACCTCGAAATATCTCCAAATATAGGAATTCTGATATTCAATTAATAATTCGTTTCGGTCTCCATGGAAATAAAAATGTTTCGACCGTTTTAAATGAAATTTAGTTCCTTAGAATTAACAACTCTGACCTAAACAAGAAGAAATCAGGTAGAATCAGGTGCACTATAGGGCTGAAAGAGCCCAAACCAGTGTAGCAAGGGGTTGCAGATGACTGAACTAGTGTAGCAGGGTGTTGGAAAGGCCTGAACTGGACTTACAAAGTGGTCCATAGGTTGAACCAGATCTGTATAGAATTGATGAAGGGTGAACCAAGCAACTGTAGGCCTGACCCGAACCAATAAAGTGCTAAATCGGGTAAAAAAAGTGACAAACTGAGATGAACTTTAACTAAACCGGATGGGAGAGGCCTGAATTTGATGGGTGAGTCCTGACTCAATGATTTGGACTTGAATGGGCTTAAAGAAGCTGTGGTGGACTGGAGGCAATTTTTACTGGACCTAATTTTGGGTTGTTATTGACAATAAACACCCATTGACACCCTGCTACCCTTGCTCCAAAAGGAATAGGAACCAACTCCCATGTATCCCATGTATCTTTTTTTTTCAAGGCTTTCATTTCCTCGACCATAGCTTCTCTCCACTTAGGATTAGTAAGCACTTCCTTTCAAACCAGAGGAATAGACACAAAAGGCAATGAGGAAACAAAAGTACGATAGGATAAGGACAAGGAATTATAAGAGACAAAATTAAAGATAGGATGTTGAGTATAAGCCCTGTAAGCCTGAACACCCTTTATGATTGCAATAGAAAACTTAGAGTCATCAACAACTGGATTATCAATAACAGGAATAGCATTTCAAGGTTCATTACTTGATAACTCAGTGGATGATGGAACTTAAATAGGAGAAGTCAACTAATTAGGCAACATATCGGTAATCTGTATCTTTTAATGTCGAGAATAAGTCTTCAGATTATACTTGTCAAGGTGAATGCCGTGCGTATCACTCATATCAGCATTTTTTTCGTAAGTTGTTGCTCTCTGTGACTCATATTCCACTGAATTGGCAATTGAAGAAAAGACTTTGGACAAAACATCTTTTCATCTATAGTGTTAGTATTCTCCTCCTGAAGAGGGTTGGGTAGTAGAAAAGGACTTAAATTCATGAAGGTACCATCCATGCTAACATATGTTTTCTAAAACTTTGGATGATTGCATTTTTATCCTTTTTGAGTGGAAGAATAACCAACAAAGACACATTTCAAGGCCCTGGGATCAAGTTCTGTAATCATGGACAAAACAATCACACCCAAATACTTTAGGAGGCAAGGAATGGAGAAAGATTCAAAGAAACATTCAATAGGGGACCTAAACTGAATGACACTCGAAGGTAGACGATTAATAAGATAAACAATAGTAAGAACTGCATCCCCTAAAAAGACTGAGGCACATTCATAGTAAACAACAATAAATGATCAACTTCAAGAAGATTAAAGTATTTTTTGTTTGGCAACACCATTTTGGTCAGGAGTACTCACACAAGTGGTTTGGTACAGAATTTCATTCTCATTGGGGTAAGAATGAAATTTTTCATCAATATACTCAATTTTATTATCGCTTCGAAGAATTTTGATTTTTAGCATCAAATTAGGTACTTACCATTTTATGAAAAAATCTAAAACGTGAGAAAACCTTACTTTTAGTGCGTAGTAGATAAACTTAATTAACACGGGAATAAAAATCAATAAATGTAACAAACTAACGATAACTCGATGTAGACACAATACGGGAAGGATCCCACACATCAGAATGAATAATGATAAAAGGAGTAGTACTTTCTCATTAGTACTAGGATAAGATGAGTGTTTTTGCTTGGCAAATTAACGGGTATCACAAACAAAATTCTCTCTACTACAATGTTTTACTATACTAGTTAAAATATGCTTTAAAACACCAAATGAGGGATACTCCAGACGTCAATGCTACTGATGGAGGAATTGAAGAGCTTGAGCACCATTCGTTTGGAGAGCTTGAAAAGTAGACTTAAGAGAGGCTCCAACATCCAAAAGATACAGACCACCATATGCTCTATGCTTGCCAATCATTTTTTTTGATTCTAGTTCCTATAAGGTACAATGAGTGGAAAAAAAGTTACTGAACAATTCAAAGATTTTGTAATACTCCTAGTCCTAGCAGACAATAGGTTAGTAGAGAAATTTGGAAAATGGAGGACAAAGGTAAGAGATAAACATGGTGAGCAGTTAATTAAACCTTTCCGAAAAATAGAAGAGAAAGATTCATCTGTCACCTTGACTTTATCCTTACCAGAACATGTAGTGTATGAAGAAAAATGGCTAGAAGCACCTGTCATCTGATCTGTAGCTCTATAATCTATTATCTAAGGAGTATATGAGGACGATGCAGTAAACACACTAGCCGATATACCTGTACGAGTAAAGTTGGAAGAGGAGGCATGAGTGGGAGTTGTAGTAGAAGGAGCATCAACCCAAGCCATTAAGTGCCTAAGAGTCTACATCTCATCTTCAGAGAAATTAGAGGGAGTAGACAGAGATGAAGTATCCGAAGATTCAGTCATATGTGCATGGGATCACATATTATCCCCTCGGCCACCACCACGCCCACCACCTCAGCTACATGAAGGTCACCCAGTTAGCTTCCAACATAATTCCCCTGTATGTCTGGTATTTCCACAATAGTCTCATTTTAAAGTAACCTTACTAACAGTTCACTTTGAGTAGTAGGGTTGGGCAAAATTAAACTCAAGTTACGCTGAAGAATAGCAACCAATGCATATTGCTCCTGAGTAGGGGCATAAATCATAACAATCTTTCGACTTTCCTCTTGTTGAACATGGGCATAGAAATCTTGTAGAGTAGGGGATGGACTACGACCCAAAATTTAGACCTGAATCGGATCATACTAAATATTAAAACCAACAAGGAAGTCAAACACTCGTTCTTTCTCCACCACCTGCTGAAATTTTATAGTATCATTAGCACAATCTGCTTGAAAATTTTGATAGTATCAAGCTCCTGCCACAAGGTCGTCAACTCTGTATAATAAACTGTAAGGGTCTTATCTTTCTGATTAGTCTCTTGAACTTTCTTTCGAAGATTGTATCCCTTTGCATCATTACCTCGCTGAGAATATTTATGAGTCATAGCAGTCCAAATCTTATATGATGTATCAAGTAATAAAAAATCACAGGTGATTGAGGGTTGCATTGAGCTAAGCAACCAAGACATAACCAAAGCATTCTCGGATGTCCACTGCTTTAAGGAGATATCTGTCTCACTAGGCTTCTTAGTTACCCTAGTCAAACACCCATCCAAAGAAATAGAGTGGACTAATAATAAATAAGCCTGTCACCAAGCCAAATAGTTACTCCCGTCCAACTTCTTTGTACTAATCTAGAGAGAGGGACTGTTTGGTAGAGCACCTAAATGGCTCAACCCACTTCCTCCGGTACTTGCTCTGGTATTAGCCGACGTTGCACTATCTTCTGACATGTTTATGGAGTAGAATCAACCTAAAATAGCAAGAGATCCCTATAAATCACACCCAAAAAAAGGATCAAAAACAAAAAGATACCCTACAGTGTTGGATTATCACCAACGCAATACCCAAGAGCAAAAGAGAGGCAAAAAAGCCTCTTTGGATAGACAGAAGGGGCACAAAAATGCATAAATCCAACTCGAATGCCACAAGGATGGCTAGGCATTACATATAGGTCCTAGTCGCATCGCACCTTATGGAATAAATCTGGTCCAAAAAAAAACCTCTCATTAGCTCTGAAGTAGTGGATGTGGGAGTTTGACCAAAAATTTTCAAAATACTTTCAAAAATTTGGAAGACTAGTCTAATGATTTCAAAAAATTTAAAAAAATTCACCTTAGTTCTCAGCAACACTAGTCGAATATCCCCGGTGATTTTTGAAAATTTCTAACAATGTTGATTGCTGACGTCAAACCATCAGTTGCTAACTATTTCCAATGAATTCAACTACTTTGAGACGTTAGATTGATTGTTGCTCTGATACCAAGTTAAATTGTAGAGCCGTTAGGGTTTTAGAGAAGAGAAGAAGAGAGAAAGAGAAGAATATGGGAAAAGAATAGTGTGTTAGATTACACATCTACACTAAGCTTGTTTATATATAATCACAAATATAACAAATAATAAAAGCAAAATATGCATAAAAATTTTAAAAAAATGGAATTCAAAAAATAAGAACAGTCATTTAACCCGTATATGTTGGGTATATGTTGTCTACAAAACAAATTATTATTATTTGACTATTATGATGCTTTAGTCTTTAGTCTAAAAATTCACACTAGATGAGTAGACATAACATTTATTTATCATAAAGTACTGAATTTTTTTATGAATAATATATCATTATCACTATATTCATACACAATTATCTGTAGTGTGTCCCCAACCTGTCCGTGTCCTACTTTTTGGAGAAATATTGTATCTGTGTGTATGTGTCTTATTCATGCTCCATGTCCATGTCCATGTCCATGTTCGTGCTTCTTAGCAACCATGTATATTGGAAATCCAAATGGGTTAGAAAGAAACTTGCTCTATAGAACACCCATGGCTCAACTCTTGGACCATTTTAGACCATCAAACCAAATTCAATTGGCAATACGTAATCCTGCAAGTATATAAACCAACATTGAGTAGTTCTAATCATTCGATGAGGGATATAAGATGTTTTTACACCAGCAATACATGCCTAGGCAATTATTGTGACTAACAATCTGCTAATTGTTATTATTGGAAACAAGTTATGGTGAATA
This sequence comes from Ilex paraguariensis, assembly GCA_963454935.2. NCBI lineage: Eukaryota > Viridiplantae > Streptophyta > Magnoliopsida > Aquifoliales > Aquifoliaceae > Ilex > Ilex paraguariensis. The sequence continues at coordinate 613,289 of CAUOFW020000881.1, forward strand.
TTTGTTATTGGAGAAAGATGATGATTCTCTGAAAGAGCCCGGTCTTCACTTTCAAAAATTATATTGCCCACCATTTGACTGGTTTTGATATATCCATCACGCTGCCAGTCAAAGTTAACCATTCAGTAGAAGTGAAGTCATCTGCCATATCTAATCACTAATAACAATTTTTTACGAAAACATACAGGAGAAGTGCAGCATAATTAAGGAAGTGGCATGACTTTTTTCATTCAATGTAATGTGCAGCTGCCTTCTGCACTCATGAACTGAAGACAAGATGATTTGTTTTCTGAACTATAATTTTATCTATGTTTTCACCTAATATATAACTTTGTATTCTATTAATAGGTTGTTTGACTCGGCAAAAGCTCTTGCTTTCAATAATGTGCCAACTCGTGATGAGGTGAGGTTTGTTGTGCACATGTTCTTTTGAGTATTGTTTGCTTTGATTTTTGGGTGGAAGTGAAGGTTTTATCCTTGTGCATGTTATTGTAATATCAATCATGGCTGTAAGTTTCATGGTATTGGGTAGTTTATGGAAGGTTGTGTTGTGCCTATGAATTGAAAATTTCAAGGTTCATTGTTGTGACATGTTAATATATGTACAGCATTATAGTTTCCTTTGTGATTGCTTGTTTCATGGTATTGGGTTGCCGGTGGAAAGTTGTGTTGCATTGTGCCTGTAGTATATTTTTTGAATTCATCATCTCGACATTTGACTATATGCAACAACTTGCAGGTGAAGGAAGCCATTTTCAAGACTCTTATACGGAATGCAATGTTTGATAATGCACATATCCGACTAAGTTTAACTCGTGGCAAGAAGGTTTTTTCTTTTCTTTTTTAATTTTATCTAACTTGATGTAATGAGGAAGGTTTGAAATCCAAACCACAATTCACAATGCTCTTAATCTTACAGTCCTGCAACCACAAAAATAGGCAACAAAGCATAATGGTTTGGGAAAGAAAATGGTGGCAGTTGAAGGAATGTTGATCATAATAGTTAGCTTGGACAGAATTTTGTAGCAACATCAGATGTCTCCCCTGTCAAATGTGTAATTTTGGCTTAAGCTCATTTGAACATTTTCAAAAGAGTCCTCTTTGCCAGAACAATATGCTTAAGATGGCCACTTCCATGTCTTTGAACTTATAACTCAAGCATATTGGCTTGACGAATTGGTAACATGATATGTTTTTTTTGGGCAGATATTTTAGTCTGCTTCCGAATTTGTAAATGTCTTATGGATAGGTTATCCCAATGTCATGGGAAATGAATTTATTAATATAGTATGTGTATATACATTCATGTCTTAATCTTAGCCATGAACTTCTTGATGGGAGGAACTGATAAGATAGTTGAATGTTTCACTGCTGAAAATGCATGTGCGCGTGTACAAACCCAAAACATAATTTCGGGCTGAGGGGTTGGAATTGCACTAATATTCTGCTTGTCCTCTTAAATCAACCAATACTTCATGTGGTGAATATATTTGGCAATTTTATAGTCATACATTGCATTTTTCTTACTATTTTGTTCAGGTTTCTTCTGGAATGAGTCCAGCATTCAATCTTTATGGATGCACCTTAATTGGTAAGACACATCCTAGTTTTTCAACCCTTCTACAAGATGGCATCCTCTCAGTCTTTTCAACATATGGGCACGTTTGTCGGTGCTATTTGGTTTCACAACCGCAATAATCTAGCATTTTGAGTGTGGAAAAACAAGCCTTTACTGGTGTCCATGTTGCTATTTATGGTATAGCTTTCCCAAGATGTTTCAGGTGCTTTTACATGTGTTTAGATCATGGTTACCTCAATTCACTTAACCCTTAACGGCCCACGATCTGGGTACATCGATCCGAAATATGGTGGGTTCGTAATCCAGATCACCAAAATTGACGACTCCAAATTGCAATACTAACTCTAAATCAATTTGCTTTAGAACATGTAGCAGAAATATAAAATATATATTAATTGACTACATGTATATAGATTTATAATTATATATTGTTTTAGAAAATAGAAAATCAAGCACAATTATAAGATAAATGGTAACTAAAGTATTTATGAATGTTTTGTAATATATAATGTTGTATAGTAGTGAAAACGATCTACATAAGAGTTCCAAAACGAATTGCGACCCAAAATACTGTACTAGCTAAACCTACCCTCATCGTACCACGTAGCTAAGAATGTGTCGTATCATGTACTCGTACTTGTACCACGTACCAAAGCGACCCACGATCCAAATAACATTGGTTTAGATGCTCTACTAGACTCAATTGACTGAGTAATGAGACATTATTTAAAGTGGCATCTGCCTCAGTAAGCTGGCTCCTATAATATTTCTCTATTGTCGCAATGTATGCCATTTCTTGGGAAGAATCATTTCTTGGATTTTTTAGTGTTTCTATGGTCATAAAATGTAACATCGTGGACATTTTTTTGAAGTATAGAGAATTTGCGAATGCAATATAATCTGTCAATGAACAAAATTCCCCGTATGCAAATTATGGCACAACAAATCATGCAATAATTTATAATGAGAGGAGACCACTGAAGAACAAGTAATTTAACATTTTGACGACCAACTGTTGGAGATTTCTTGATGTATTGTTTAATTGCACTAGTTCCAGAGCGTACAAGGTTTAGCCAAAACTATGCATGATTTAATGTTCTATGGAAACTTTCTCTATACCAATCCCTGAGCAACAGACCTGTCGCTCCCAGTCTACATGAAAGTGCTAACAAGTCAGAAGAAGGGCTGACACAAAACCTAAAAGTCTGAATGGAGTAATGACATAGACATTGGAAACCAACGATGGATCAGCTAGAATCATAATTCGAATTACCTTAAGCTTCTTTTTAGCTCCATGGGACATTAATAGTATAAGATTTATGACAACATTTGTAGTTGAAGCCTTTTGGCTTATGCCTTGAGAAAATGAATAATGCTGCTAGTTTTAGAAACATCTACTGTGGAATGTGACCCATTGTGACTCAAACTGACAACAATTGCTGCTACAAAGATTTTGAATCTTGCAATTAGGAAGTTGGTTAACAAGCACAGAACTAGGCAGTGCACCAGTTTGATAGATAGACTTTCTTATTCATCTGTAACTGTTTCTTTTGCCTACATGTGCAGTGCTTGCTGAATGGAAACCGCCAGTCTACGACAATACAAGGGGTATTACTCTGGTGACTGCCACTACACGCCGTAATTCCCCTAATGTATGACCATGGTTTTCTATGTTCAGTTATTTTGTTGCCATAGGAGAACAAAGAAAGCCTTGCTATCCCATTTTGTGTTTCTTACATGATAAGCTAGTAGGGTTTTCACATTTTTTTCTTTCTTGATGTACTTTTTTTCCTGAAAGGTTTCAAATTGCAATATTCAACTTCCTATAAAAGCACCTTATAGCATGAAAGGGTGGGGTAGAAAAACTTGATATTCATTCAGAACAAGCAAATTGTTATAATGAATATGGTTTTTTGCACTTTTTCAGTTGATTTGTAGTGAGTTCACCGGTCTCAAGTGCATCCTTGGCTCTGTTGTCACCATTGTTCTTGTCGCCATCACTACCTAGCTGTTTATGAATTTAGTGCACTCAATATCAGCATATTTTGACTAACCATTCTGGTAAATTCATGCAACTCACCTCCTTTACCTAGTTTTCTGTGATTTTTAGTGCATGGTATATAATTTAACAGAAAAAAAAAAAGAATTCTTTTGGTTTTCACTTGTACCTGAGTTTATGAGTTTTAGTTCTGTCATTATAGGAACTTGGGCAAATAATTGTGTGTGTATAATAGCTATGCCCAAAGGGAGCAACTGAACGGCACAACATGTATATTAAATAAATAATAGGAAGAAACAAAAAGTAGAGTAGATTTCTTCTGAAGTATTTTGTTGAACTGGGATACTTTACTTTGATGAACGCTACCTCCTTCATTATGTGTGTTTGGACCAATAGGATTTAACATTATAATTTATGCAATGTCTCGTTCCATGTTTGTGACCTACTGATATTAAATCCACACTTTAGATGTTAACAGGACACTCCTTTTGATTTGCTTTTCCAGAATTTGGACTCAAAGATTCATCACAACAATCTTCTTAACAACATACTCGCAAAGGTAAATTCTATTCGAGTCTGGTAGTTCAAGATGACGTGAACAGATATTTGGTAATTGAATTATTATTTTGACCTTGGATGGTTTATTTGATCTTAGTTATATTTGTTTCTATCATGTCATTTCTTTCATTTTGTTGAATGAAACATTAATCAAGTCCGTAGTATGGAATGTCACAAAGCCCATGACAGCAAATCTGTTGTCTGCTTTTAGGTTTTATTTTCAAATGATAAAACTATTCACTTCCTTCTGGCAACCTAATTTTTTGATTTATCGTACTAACAGCTAGCGTAAACTCATCAAACCAAATATAATAAAACATGTACTCGCCCATTGCATAAAGTATTCGACCTGTTTTAACTACAGATACCCAATCTTTGGGAGATCCTTTCTCCGAATCCATATGTGGAGGCTCTAATAGTTCATTGATTGAGAAGGTTACACTACTAGGTAGTTTCATGCATGAGGTGCGCAATTGACATAGGCACTATCTTTAGAGTGTGGTAGAATTCCATACATCAAACCATATTATTACACTGTAATTTTGTCATATGAGTGCACATATTTGAATTTTAATTCTGAAACATGTGAGTTGGTGCAGATTGAAGGGAACAATGCAAAGGTTGACGATGCCATCATGCTTGACAAAGATGGTTACGTGGCAGAAACAAATGCTACAAACATTGTAAGCCATGCTTAGTGTCTGCAGTCACATTGTCCTTTATGTTTCTATTTGGCTAGTTGTGTAAATGAGCTACCAACTACAAGCATCACGCAGAGCTAGCAGTGTTCCTAAGCAATGGTGTACTTGGCATATTGACTTCTTGGCACGATTTAGTGCCCCTTGATTAGTTCAATGGTAAAGCTAAGCAATGGTGAAGTGTTTGGGCTGTGAAGTGAGGAAACATCTTTGAGTCTGAGAGCAACCACTTTTGCAAATATGCCAGAAGTTTTTGTTGTATCAGGCCTACCTCTCGCAGCAGTCGCATCCTGCTTGAATGGAAGGGTAATAGTAAGGGCTATCCTAATGGCCTCTAAAAGAGTCGAAACTCATCAGAAGGATCTACTCTTTTTTACTTCTCCCTTTTTCTTTTTTGTATTGGGCTGTGAGGAATCTACTCAACATCTGTTGCACTTAATTTCTAGTGGAGACATTGATATTATATCTTATTTACTTGGTCTTGCAACAACAGTGCAAGCTTGCTGTTGTTAGACCTTTGCAGGGCTGTTGATCAGTTTTGGAATTCGTAGTGTTTTCTCTTATTATTTCAAAATTCTGCCCCGAAAGATGCTGTTGACCTCCATACTAACATTAACCATGTTTCATGGTGCAGTTTTTAGTGAAGAAAGGCCGTGTTATGACGCCCCATGCTGATTACTGTCTTCCTGGCATAACTCGGGCAACAGTAAGTTTTAGGGAATTCCCCTTATAGATGTTGCGTTATTTTACACCGTTAAGAAAAGCTTCTTTGAGTGTTTTCCTATTCTCTTTTTGTTATGTTATGCTTTATATTTAGCCTATTGGCATTTTAGTACTTGTGTTTATATATGGGATTAGTTATTTGGTGTTACACACAACCTTATACATATTCTTGCCTCTCACTCTTTTGTCCCTCTAAAGCCTAAAACTTTACAATCTAACTTGGCATCAGAACAACGATCTAAATTCTAAGCCTTAAAGTTCAAAAATTAGTTAGGAATTATTTGATTTGAACGTGGTTGCTGATGCCTGCATCTGACATTGCTAACGTCAACATGACGCAGTGTCAGATTTTTTTGAAATTCACATGGAAGACTCGACTTAATGCCTTGAGATTTATGGTGATTTTCTTGGAATATATTGAAATTAACTAACTGAGTTTTTTATCTTTAGAAGAATTTTGGCATTTGTTTTTCAAGTTTCACCACAGATCTCTATTTTTTTGAGTTGTGCCTGTTTTTCTTTACTCGAATCCACTAGGTGAGGTGCGACTAGGGTGGATCTATAACACCCATTAAGATTTGTTGCATTTTGATCAGGTTTAGGATGATTGTCGGGCCAATTTGAGGCTTGGCCACAGTGATTTCGTGGTTGTTTGGGTCCAGGTCTTTTTTTTTGCCTCTAGTTGAGGCTCCTTCACACCAGCTCAATGTTTAAGCTTTGGTTTGAGGCCTTATTTTGCTGTGGTACAACTCTTGGTGCTGTGTGCAATTGCTTGGACATATTTTCGTCATTTGGTGTTTTCTCGCATTATGTGGACAAGGCGGAAGCTAGTGTGATCTCTGGGGTCGTTGCTAGTACCAAAGGAAGCGGGTTGAGTCGTTTAGGGATTTTTATCTTTTGAAATTAGCCCAAAAAAACTGACAGACATAATTTTTTTTCATGGTCACGGGCTTGTGTTTATTGTTGATCTAGGCTATTTCTTTAGATGTGTATTCGACAGATGAGAGTAAGAAGCCTAATGAGTTCGGGTCTCCCTTGAAGAATGGACATTTGAGAATGTTTTGGTCATGTTTTCATTGCTCAACTCAATGTTGTTAGAGTATATTTAGAGAATTAATATTACAGACAGTTTGATCATTTATTTTATTTTGTGTTACCCTACTATATAAAGATTTTTATTGTGTATTCTTTTCGTCAGAGTTGTAAGCAAACTCTCGGTATCAATAATATTCTCTCTATTTTTCTTCTTTTTCTTTTTTTCAATTATTTTATCATAATTTACATGGTATCAGAGCGCATTCGGATCCGAATCAACTATAGAATAGTGTTTGCCAAAAAAATTACAAGAAATAGAGTTGCAAAAAATTAGCGTCTGACAAGGCTTGATTTTGACATCATTTGACAATGATGACATCAACATCCCAGAGCAACGAAACACTCTGCTTGAAATTCATAGGCTACAACCTGGTGCTGTTCGTTTTATTTTAGAGATAATTTGGTAGAGTTTGCAATTTTTTGAATGTTTTTCAGAAAATAATCTTTGATCTGCTATTTTCTCCATTTTTCCTTTATCTTGTTGTCTCGAATATGTTCTATGGAGTACGACTAAGGGTAATGTATACTCAGTTGGGTGATTAAAGGCAGGTTGGTTTGTTTTGTGATAGATTATTGGTGTTTTTTGGGAGTCGGCAGTCTTTCTTCTAGGCACCGGTCATGAATTTTTGAATGGTTTTGTATATTGGTGTTGTTATGCTGTCGTTTTGCTGATTACTGATGAATTTCTTGGTGGTTTGATGAGTGGGCATCCCTACTCTGTGCACTGATGATGAGATTTTGGATTATTTTTGTTTGATTTTGGTGTTTTGCTATTGTTTTGCTGCCTCTGTTTGTCTACTGGGCTTCTGGTTGTTGATTTACTATGAGTGGAGGTGTGTTTGGGTGAATTTGTTTTTACAATTTATCTGGTTGTTTGGTCTATGACACGAAATCCTCTTCTAAAGGGGGTTTAATTGAAGGATTTGAACTTGAAGGTTCTTGAATTGCTTTGTGCTTCTGTCTATGTTGGCTACTGTTTCTCGACACTGTGGTGTCGAGTTCTTTCTCTACACTGCTAGGGTGTATTTCCAACTTGTTGGGCTGTTGAAATTTGCTTGTTTTGCTGAATTTGTGCTTCGTTATTCTTCTACTGCTATTTGGTGTGGGTTGCTTCTTGGATTTTTATTTTGAACTTCTGACTAGTTTTGGATTTCTTTGTTCTAATTATAATGAGTGGAACATCCCAACACTCTAATGCTTTTTAAGTCTCTCCTTTAGTCGGTTCATTTACTTTGGGTCCATAGGTTATACCTCGCACTGCTTAGGTCTTTGACTTACGTGCTACACACCACATGGCCATTGATTCTTCTTTATTTATAATTATTTTCTCTCCATCTTTATCTATGCTTGTAGTTAATGGAACTCAAATGCCATTAGTTGGCGTTAGGACTATCATTTCTTCTCACCTCACGCTTCCAGATGTCTATTACATTTCTCAACCTACTTTGAATTTGATTTCAGTTAGTCATTTATTTGATTCTAAATTTTCACTGAACTTTTCTTCTTCTGGTTGTGTTATGTAGGATTCATGTTCCAAGAAGCAGATTGGGACATGCAGTAGAAATAGAAAAGGAGGATTGTATGTATTAGATAAGCTACATATTCCAGATATTCTTGATTCTAGTGTTAATATGTCTTATTTTCAATTAAGTCCATGGTATTCTAGTTTTTATTTGTGGTATTCTTGTCTTGGTCATATTTCTCATTCTTGTTTAAAATTCTTAGCCTCTACGAGTAGTTTGGTTAGTATAGAGTGTCATGACATTTCCAGTTTTTGGGGATGTAAGTTAGATAAGTTTATTGCATTGCCTTTCAATCAAAGTTCTACTAGCTCTCTTGAACCTTTTGACTTTGTTCAATTTGATGTGTGGGGACCTGCTCCTATCCCGACAAAAGGAGGGTCTAAATATTATGTCAGTTTCATTGATGATTTTATTAGGTATTGTTGGGTATATTTAACGAAGTATTGTTCTGAGTTCTTCTCTATATTTACTGCTTTTTGTGCCATGATACGTACTCAATATTCTGCGGTTATTAAATATTTTTGATGTGATCAAGGAGGAGAATATTTTTATAATTCATTTCGTGATCTTTTAAAATCTGATAGTACTATTCATCAATCCTCTTGGACTGACACACTTGAATAAAATAGTGTAGCAAAGAGAAAATATCGACACATTATGGAGATAGCATGCTATCTTTTGCTATCTGCAAATGTTCCAAGATCTTTTTGAGGGAAGCAGTACTTACTGCAGTTCATCTAATTAATTATATTACCATTTTCCTCACTTTTGGAATCTCTCCCATTGAAAAATTATGTGGTAAGCCACCTAATTATTTCTCCTTACGTGTGTTTGGATGTGCCAGTTTTGTCTTACTTCCTAGTGCTTTTCGTACTAAACTTTCTGCTCGTTCAGCTCTATTTGTTTTTCTTGGTTATGGTGAAGGTTAGAAATAGTATCAATGCTATGATCCAATCACAATCAAACTCTATGCCTCTCGTCATGTTGTTTTCATGAAACATATTCCTTTCTGACGGGCCCAACCCAGATCACAAATAATGGGTTCGGACTAGACCCATATCAGAGATACAGACTAGACCCAACTCAAATATATAGGCTATGCTTGCCGCAGGATCATGGAAGCTCAGTTGGGTCAGCCTTGCCATCTTGAGAGGCTCAGTCCAATACATGAGAAGTTTTTCATGAGATGCAGTCATCGGGTGCACGTCGCCACCTCTACGCAACTGTCTTGCCAGTTACGAGAATGGTGCCACCTTTACCGAACTACCTCACCTGTTACTAGAATAGCGCCTCAATCTGTTAGGAGACGTCTATAAATTGTAAGTCTCACCTATATAAGAAGGGCATCATTCACATGTGAGCACTCTACATTCCTTGAGTAATTAAACACTCAGGCCACCGTAGTCTTTCATAATGAAGTAGGTCACCCAGACCAAACCACTTAATTTGTATTTGCTTATGTTGAGTCTCCTTAATTATTGTATTAAATACTTGACAGGTGGTGCATAAACATATTTTGTGTATCATCACTTTCTTTTTTATTCCATCAAGTTTTTCACAATTACATATATCTGATCTCATATATATTGATCTATTTTCGACTTATGTTCGTGATATGACTATTTATGATGTGTCTTCCTCCTTTGATTTGCCTATTATTCATTCTTGTTTTTTGCATACATATGCTCGCAAGACTCCAGCTATCTCTTTAATAGATGCAATGCATCCCTCCTCCTCTACTGTCTATCCACCAGGTTCTGACAATGTGAACCAAGTTTCTCGCTCGACCTCGTAAGTGTCCAAATCGGTTTGGTTTCTTATACTGTTGCTATTGTATTGATTTTTGTTCTTTCTTAGCTTTTATTCACTCTCTGTCTGAACCCACCTCCCATACAGAAGCTATACTTAATCCTCTTTGACAACAGGTTATGGATGAGGAGTTTTCTGCCTTATATAAGATCGGAGCTTGGGAGTTAGTGTCTTTGTCCCCTAGGCAACCCACCATTGGTTGCAAGCGGATTTACAAAATCAAAACTAAATTAGATGGTTCTGTGAAATTGTACGAAGCTCGATTAGTGGCCAAGTGATTTGCTCAAGACTATGGCCTAGATTATGATGAGACCTTTGCTCCAATTGCAAAGATGACCACTATTCGCACTGTTATTGTAGTGGCTGCAATTTGTCAATGGAGTTTGTCTTAGATGGATGTAAAAATATTTTTCTTCATGGAGATTTATGTGACGAAGTTTTCCGAAGTTTTCATGACTCCTCCTCTTGGATCTTATAGTCCTGGACAAGTATGCAAACTTCACAAGACTTTATATTGTCTTAAACAGGCTCTTCGAGCATGGTTTGTTAAATTTTTTTCGGTCATATATGACTTGGGTTTTCATGCATGTGATCATGATTCTGCTCTCTTTCTATGATTTATTTCCTCAAGTTTTATTGTTCTCTTACTTTGTGTTGATGATATAATTATTATACGTGATGACATTACTGGTATAGTGCTGTTGAAAATACTAGTTGTAAAATCATTTTGAGATGAAAGATTTGGGTCAGTTTAGATATTTCTTTGCCAAAAGTTTTTTCTATCCTCAGGTTAAGTATGTCTCCGATGTTGTTCAGCGGGCTCGCATATCAAATAATTGGACAACTGAGACACCTTTAAAACTCAATGTTCGTTACTCTTCCTTTGATAATGTTAAGAATAATAGGGTAGTATGTGTAAATTGTTAATAGTAAGAGGGTGTATGTGTTATTATTATTATTGTAGGTTAACTATAAATACGAGTTATGTATGAGAGTTAGGTTAAGTTTTAACCTCTCTTTATTTCATTCAACTTAACATGGTATCAAAGTTAAACAATTTTAAATCTAAATATTAAATCAAGGGTTCTTTGTTGTTGTCGTTATGCCCATTGTCGTCGTCGTCGTCGATGGTTGAGTGTAACGAGGAGGTTGACGTTGGTGGTGTCTCGTTCAAGCACTGTGGAGTGGTTGTTTGGTAGTGGTGGTGGCAGTGGCAGTCGCAGTCGACTGGGTTGATCGACTGGTGGCTGTGGTGGTAGTCGAATAGGTTTGGGTGTGCCATTTGTGTTGTGTGGCGGTGCTGTGTGGCGGTGCTGCTGTGTGAATAGTGAGGAGCATTAGGGTTTGTTTGGGAAGAAGACAATGGGTCAGGTTTGGGTGGCTGAGTCCAAATCCAAGCCCAAATCTAGTAAAAAAAAAAAATCCAGAACAACTTGGTCCAGTCTAGGTTCAACCCGGTTCAGTAAGATTTACGTCGGTTCAATCCCGGTTCAGCAGTCCAGTGGCCATCCCTTGGCCGGTTCAGCGGTCCAGTGGCCATTTCTTGGCCGGTTCAGTAGTCCAGTGGCCATTCCTTGGCCGGTTCAACGGTCCAGTGGCCATTTCTTGGCCGGTTCAGCAATCTAGTGGCCATTCCTTGGCCGGTTTAGCAGTCCAAGAGCTTAATTCAGTCCGGTTCAGTCTTCCAAAGAGCTTAGCTTGACCGGTTCAGCTGTCCAACCCCTCTTTTCAGTCCGATTTAGTCTTCCAACTTTTTTTTCTCCTGGTTTAGCATTGTCACACTTCTTGTTTGCTATTTGTTGCACTATTATGGAACCCAAACAAGATACCAGGTCCCTTACTCCATATTTGCCTCCTCCAACTCTTGTCAATGGTCCCACGACCTCTATCAAACTTAATGGGACTAATTACACTTTATGGTCCCGATCTGTTCAAGTCTTTTTTCGAGGCAAAGGATTTAAGAAATATCTGGTGGGTTCTAAACTCAAGGAAGACACTCCCGGGTATGATCAGTGGGAATAAGAGGATGCTCAGATTATTTCTTTATTGTTGAATAGCATAGAGCCCAGTATTAGCTCTTCTTTGCTCTATCTTGATACAACAAAAGAGAGATGAGATCACTTGGCCACTATGTATTCTGGTACAGGTAATTTTACCCGTGCATATAAGGTGTGCAAGGAGTACTTCTGGTTGGAGCAGGGTACTCTGAGCCTTGTGGATTATTACTCTCATGTTCGGGGAGTTTGTGAGGAGATGAAGACTTACCATTCGTTTACTACTGATGCAGCAGTTTGGCAAAAGTAACATGAGGACTTGAATGTTCGATTTTTGGTAGAATTAAAACCTGAATATGAGGCTATTCGTTCTCAGATTTTGGGTGGATCTAGTCTTCCATCACTGCAGGAGGTTTGCTCTCGTTTACAACGTGCTACTCTATCTACTCCTTCAATCATTGATCATGGTGTCTCCACTGATTGCTCAGCTCTTGTAGTTCCTAATAGCCATAGTGATAGTCATCGAGGTAGACGCGGTGGTCACGGTGGTCGCGGAGGTCGTATGGATGGCCGTGGATGTCGTAGTGGATCCCGTTCCTGTACTCACAGTGGCTATGGAGGACACACTGTTGATTTCTGTTGGGATTTACATGGAAAACCTTCTGGTACTGCTAATCAGGCTTCTTATGAGGATGACATCTCTGTTGTTGTTTCCATACCTCGGTCAGCTCCACGAGACACTGGGTCGGTTACTATTACACTGGGTTGACAGGAGTATGCTCAGTTCCTATCCCAGCAACAGGCTGTTTCATCTCCCTCCGCTGCTACTTTTGCCCAGTCAGGTACTGCTTTCACTTGTTTATTGTCCTCCACTCGCAGTCCTTGGATCATAGACTCTAGCGCCTCTGACCACATGACTGGTGCGTCTGACGTTTCTCTACTTATCAGTCTGCTACTTTCACACGTAGTGTTACGCTTGCTAATGGTACTTGTTCTAAAGTTTCAGGTTTGGGGACTACTCACTTGAGTCTTGATATGTCCCTATCTTCTGTGTTATTTGTTCCTCAGTTTTCTTTTAGTTTACTTTCCATTAGCAAGCTTACCCGTTCTCTCAATTGTTCTGTAATTTTTTACCCCTCTTATTGTCTTTCAGGATCTCAAGATGAAGAGAAAGATTAGTACGGGGCATGAAGTTGGTGGCCTATATTACCTTGACTTTGATTTATCTACCCGAGTTCTACAGACCTCGTTATCTCCTTTTCAATGGTATTGTCGTCTTGGACATCCTTCCCTCCAGAATCTGAAGCGCCAAGTTCCTAGTCTTAGTTATGTGTCGTCTTTGTCTTGTGAAATTTGTCAACTTAGTAAGCATCACCGTGTGTCATTTTAGTCTAGAGTCAATAATCGTGTGTCTAGTCCATTTGAATTAGTCCATTCTGATGTATGGGGTCCAATAAAGAATATTTCATCTAATAAATATCCTTATTTTGTGACATTTGTGGATGACTATTCTCGTATGACTTGGTTATTTTTGATGAAAACTCGGTCTAAATTATTCTCTACATTTGAGATTTTTCTTAAAGAAATAAAAACTCAGTTTGGTTGTCGTATACGTACTTTACATTTCGATAATGCTCGGGAATATGAATCTGATTCTTTTTTAGCTTATCTTAGTAAAACTGACATTATTCATCAGCCTTCTTGTGCTTACATCTCTCCACAAAATGGTGTTGCTGAATACAAGAACTGCCATTTGTTGGAAGTCACCCGTGCCTTGTTATTCCAGATGAATGTTCCCCGATATCATTGGAGTGATGCTGTTTTTACTACTTGTCATCTTATTAATCGTATGCCCTCCTCTATGTTAAATGGACAAAGTCCATATTCTGTTCTGTTTCTTGGTAAGCCCTTATTTTTTTTGACTCCTAAAGTTTTTGGTTGTGTCTGTTATGTTCATAATTTGGATCCTGAATTTGACAAACTTGACCCTCGAGCTACCAAATGTGTATTTCTTGGTTACTTCCGCACGCAGAAAGGGTATCGTTGCTACAGTCTTTCTCTGCACCGATACTTTACTAGTACGGATATCACATTTGAAGAATCTGTTCTATACTTTCTAGCACTTTCTCAGTCTTTGGATCTGGACTTTGGCTCCTCTTCTGTACCACCATCAGATATTCCGCTGCCCACTGTGTTATCATCTATTTTATCTCTCCATGTCTACTCTCGCCGTCCTCGCCCATCGACTGAAGTGCCCGTACCGCCTTCTGATCCTAGAACATCAGGTAATTTAGATTCTTTACCTATTGCTCTTCGCAAAGGTACTCGTTCGTGTGTTACTAATCATCCTATTTCTCATTTTGCTTCATATGATGCCTTGTCTCCTGTCTTCTCTTATTTTACTTTTCAATTATCTGCTATATCTATTCTTAAGCATTTACATGATGCATTATCTGATTTGGGTTGGAGGAAAGTTNGTCTCCTGTCTTCTCTTATTTTACTTTTCAATTATCTGCTATATCTATTCTTAAGCATTTACATGATGCATTATCTGATTTGGGTTGGAGGAAAGTTATGGAGGAGGAGATGGATGCTTTACATCATAATGGGATTTGGGATCTCGTTCTTTTACCCTCTGGTAAACGAACTATTGGCTGTCGTTGGGTGTATACTATTAAATTTCATCCAGATGGTTCTGTGGAACGCCTCAAAGCCCGGCTTGTTGCAAAGGGCTTTACTCAGACTTATGATGTTGATTATGAGGAGATTTTTTCTCCTGTTGCCAAAATTTCATCTGTTCGTATCTTGATTTCTTTGGCTGCTAATCTTGACTGGTCCTTGTTTCAGTTAGATATCAAAAATGCCTTCTTACATAGTGATTTGGTTGAAGAGGTCTATATGGAGCAGCCACCTGAGTTTACTGCTCAGGGGGAGTATGGTAAGAGTATGTCGGTTAAAAAAATCTGTGTATGGTTTAAAGCAGTCGCTGAGGGCATGGTTTGGTAAGTTTTCAGATGCAGTTTTAGAGTTTGGTCTTCTTCGATGGCAGACAGATCATTCTGTGTTTCATAAGCAGACAAATGCTGGGTATGTCCTATTGGTGGTCTATGTAGATGATATTGTGATTACTGAAAATGATTCTGAGGGGATTGTTGAGTTAAAAATATTTTTATAGGATCGATTTCATACTAAGGCTTTAGNATATTGGTGGTCTATATAGATGATATTGTGATTACTGGAAATGATTTTGAGGGGATTGTCAAGTTAAAAATATTCTTACAGGATCGATTTCATACTAAGGATTTGGAAAAATTCAGGTATTTCTTGGGTAGTAAGGTGGCTCGATCTAAATAGGGTATTTGTTTATCTCAGAGAAAATATGTACTTGACATGCTTGAGGAAGCAGGTTTGTTGGGTGTTAAACCGATTGATGTTCCTATGGATCCGAATAAGAAATTATTGATGGATGATGGTGTATTGTTTGAGAATCCGGGTTGGTATCACAGATTGGTTGGGAAGCTTAATTATCTCACTATTACTCGATCGGATATTTCCTATGCAGTCAGTATAGTAAGTCAGTTCATGGGATGTCCTAGAGTACCACATTGGGAGGCAGTTGCCCGTATTCTGCGATATCTCAAACGAGCTCCTAGACTTGGACTGTTATATCGAGCTAATGGACATCTTAGAGTGGAAGATTTTTCAGATGCTGATTGAGCTGGCTCTCCTTCTGATCGGAGATCAACCACTGGTTATTGTACTTTCCTAGGAGGTAATGTTGTCTTATGAAAAAGTAAGAAACAACCCGTGATAGCAAGATCCAGTGCTGAGGCTGAGTATAGGGTAATGACACATTCGACGAGTGAGTTGACTTGACTACTACACTTCCTCTAGGAAATTGGGTTTCCAGTTCAACTTCCTTTACAGTTCTGTGACAACCAGACAACTATCCATATCTCTGTCAATCCTGTGTTTCATGAGAGAACTAAGCATATTGAGGTTGACTGTCACTTTATTCGGGACAAGATAGTAGCTGGGGAGATTACAATACCATTTGTGAAATCTGAAGATCAGCTTACAGATATGTTTACCAAAGCATTGAGTTGTACACGTCTTACAGCTATTTATTCCAAGTTTGGATTATATGATATATATAGTCCAGCTTGAGGGGAAGTGTTAAGAATAATAGGGTAGTTTGTGTAATATCTCTCTTCCCTTATTTCACTCAACTTAACAGATAATACTCTCTTGCTTGATCCTACCCCATATCGTACTATCGTTGACAGTTTGGTATATCTTACAGTTATTCGTCTAGATGTGTTGTATGTTGTTCATGTTATTAGTTAGTTTATTGATTCACTTATTACTATTCATTGGGCTGCTGTTCTTCACATTCTCTGGGATCTTCGGGGTACTCTGGATCATCGTCTATTATTTTCTTCCTTATTTCTCTAGAACTTAAAGTTTATTCAGATGTTGACTGAGTTAGTGACTCTATGGATAGCAAGGTCACCGCTGGTTTCTACTTCTTCCATGGTAATTCTCTTATCTCATGAAAAAGTAAGAAGCAAACTGTTGTTGCTCATTCATCTACTTGGTTCGTCATCATCTTCAGTTAGGCACTATCTCTCTTCCCTTTTTTCCTCCGACGATACACTTGCCAGATTTCTTTGCGAAGTCTCACATAATAACGCATTTTCACTTTTTGCTTGACAAACTCTTGATGTTCTTTGTTATCACATCATGAGTTTGAGGGGAAATGTTAGAGTATATTTAAAGAATTAATATTATGGGTAGTTTGGTCATTTATTTTATTTTGTATTACGTTACTATATAAGGGTTTCTATTGTGTATTCTTTTCATCAAGTTGTAAGTAAACTCTCAGTATCAATAATATTCTCTTTATTTTTCTTCTCTTTCTCTTTTGATTTATGTTATCATAGTTTACCAATACAACCCTCCATCAGTCATGGCTTTCTATTGCTTGATACAATGTACAAGATTTGGACTGTTGTGTCTCATACATATTCTCAAGGGGCAACAAGGCCAACACATATGGCCTTTAGATGAAGGTCTGTGAGCCTTAACCAGAAGGATAAACCCCTTACAACTTACTATGCGGAGTTGACTACTTTGTGGCAAGGGTCTGACTACTATCGGAAGTTTGAGACAGATTATACAAAAGATGCAATGAAATTTCATCAAATGGTAGAAAAGGAATGGGTCTGTGACTTTCTTGCTAGCCTTAATACTGAGGATGACTAAATTCGGGTTCCAATTTTTTGCCGGAGCTTGCTTCATACCTTACAAGAAGAGGATTTTGCCTATGTTCAGCAGGAGGAAAGTAGAAGAATGACTATGGATTATCCTCCCACTCAAGGATCAAAATATCGTTTCGAAACTATCGAAATGTCCGAAATGTTTCCGTTTCCAAGGAGAGTGAAATGAAACAATGATGAAATCGAAAATTTGATATTTCGAGGTATTTCATAATGTTTTCAAACGTATTATAATATTTCAATGCAATTGTACAATTGTTTTAGAATATTTCAAGGTATTCAAGATATTTTGATCAATGTTTTAGAAAAATAATTCTTAAATTTTTTATTTTTTTTATTATGTTTCCGAAACGGGTCGAAACGTTTCTGAAATACGTCGAAATGTTTCTGTTTCTTAGGTGACCGAAACAATACACCGAAACGATATTTTGATCCTTTCTCCCACTCAAGAACATTTTGCATTAGCTGTTATTCCAGTCTAAGTTTACTAATAAGCTTGGTACCGGGGATACTTTAAAATGTGATTATTATGGGAAGACCAGACACACTAGGGAGTTCTGTTGGAATTTGATTGGACGTCCTACATATGGGCCTATGGTAGCCGAGATGGTAATGTTTGATGACATCCACACATGGCTGAGTCTTTAGAGACTCCACCTTAGTCCAGTGGCAGCACCTCTACTAACCAGACTTCTACTTCCAACTTTGCTTATTTAGGTATATCTATTAGTGCATTTAGTGCTTTATTCTCGTATTCCCTTTAGATAATAGATTCTAGAGCCACTGACCACATGACAAGTTCTTCCGGTCTTTTTTTTTTTCATACTCCACATGTTCCGGTAAGGATAAAGTAAGAGTGACAGATCGATCTTTATCCTTTATATCTAGGAAAGGTTTAATTAATTGCTTTCTCACCATACCTCTCATATGTCTCAAATTTCTCTACTAAACTCGTTGTCCGTTGGTAGTATTACAAACTTTTTGAATTGTTCAGGGACATTTTTTCAACTCATTGTATATTTCAGGAATAGGAGTGGGGGAAAATAATTGGCATTGGTAAAGCATAAGGTGGTCAATATTTTTTGGATGTTGGAGCTCCTCATTCTTCACTCCATGCTCTTCAGGCTGGTGGTGGTTCATCCTTTTAAGCTCTTACACCATGGGCATAAAACATTTGAGACATCCTTCTTTTGGTGTCTTAGAATTTTTTTTTCCTAATCTAGTGAAGTAGTGTATTAGACAATATTTTGTTTGTGAATTTGCCAAACACAAATGTTCATTTTAATCTATTAATAATACAAGTATTGCGCCTTTTATGGTTGTTTATTCTGATGTGTTGGAACCTTCCCATGTGGTATCTGTCTAGGTTATCATTGGTTTGTCACATTTATTGATTGTCATTCTTGTATTACTTGGGTTTACTTATTTCACACTAAGAATGGAGTATTCTCTTGCCAAAACTGGGGGTGATTGTTTTATACATGACTCCAGATCATCCAAATGAAAACTTTACCCTAAGGCCTTGTGGTGTATTTTGATTGGTTATTTTGCTACCTATAAAGGTTATAAGTGATGTCATACACCAACACAGAATGTGTATGTTAGCATGGATGTCACATTTTGGGAATTTAAGTCTTTTTCTCCTAATCCCCAGCCATCTCTTTAGGGGGAGACTACTACAACTAAGTAAGAGATGGTATGTTTGGGGCCCCTTCTTCAGTTACCTATTTTGTGGGATATTAGGTGGGGGAAAAACAACCACAACCTAACGTCATGTGAATTAATGCAATGATATGTCAGTTGATTAGATTACAATCAAATTCACCACAACTACGATCCTACCAATAAACCAATAATCCAAAAACCTCAATCGATGAATATGTCACATAGAGACCTTAAACAATCATTCCATCGAACACATTGTGTGTGTGCACGCTATTGCAAGTATGCATGAAAAGTAAAACAATAAAAGTCATCCACAATACAAGTAATTTGTTGACGCGAAAACTCTCATCGGGAAATACCGTGGAATTGATCCCGGTTCACCTACAGCCTATTCCTTTAAACTTGAAGTTAATTTGCAAGTACTCGAGTTTTATACCTTAACCAATTCTCATGGTTAGATACTCATTTCCGTCGCAAATCTCCCCTCCGAAGACCCATCAAAGTTATGAGTAGCTTCACTTGGACGCGCTCACCGCAATGATCCATCTAGGCCCCTCGTGTAATCTTCAAGGTTTCTCACCAAAGACTCTAGGTATGCACATACTAATGTGGGCTTTGTTGGTCACCAAGCTAGATCTTATTCTTTAATATGTGAAGTTAAATCGGAAGGATCAAGATCGTTTTGCCTTTTGGACTTAGCGATCTAGGGTTGTTCTTGAAGCTCTCTCAAAAGATTTTGGTCTATTGTAGCTCATAGAGGGTTCCTTTAGCTCAAGAAGGCTTACCCTTTATATAGAGGTCCAGAATTAGGTTTGTTTTAGGGTCCAAGTAAACACAAATTCGTGAACTATCGCTCGAGTCGTCAGAGAGCGGCCAAAGGGTGGTTGTCATTGGAATCAAAAAATGGTTCAAACTAGATCTGGCAAGCAGGGAGCACTCGAGCTGTCATAGGGCTGCTCGAGTTGTCGCAAGATTGTTCGAACGACCTACGAGCAGCCTAAGAGCGACCTCTACTACTTTACTCGTTAGTCTTTTTCGATTTTATCCCTAAGTGTTTAGAGACCACTTTAGCTTACGACAAGCAAGTAAGGGGCGATCCTTACTAGTTTTTAAGCTAGAACCAAGCAAATATTTGTTTATTAAGCACTGAAGGGTGTTGGTTAAATAGGGTCTGATTGATAACTTTATCTATGTTTTCAAAACACATTTAATATATGAAACTCTTTTTCATAAAAAAACCTAAGAGTCATTCACGGATTTTCCTAATTGCAATATCATTAACCTAATCATCCTAAGTTTATAAATAAATCAAGGGTTCTAAGTCTCTAGGTCATTACTTTTTTCCAAAGCATTAAAGGTGCATTGGAGATCTTCTTCATTAATCTTTTTAGATTGAACTCCGTCTTTCCATGTTGCTTTTGGAGCTTGATCTTTGAAGCATTTGACCCTAGAATTAGGTAGGTTGAGATTTACATCAAGACTTCACGAAATTAACCTATTACAATCAATTTCCTATCAATCTCCCTCTTTGGCAATTTCATGATAAAATATAAAAGTAAGAAATTTAATATTACAACTTGAAAATCACAAAGAACAAAACGAATTGTAAATAAATCTTAACTCTCATTGTACAAGTCTCACAATCTCAAAAATTATGTGCAAAACTATCTTCAGATGAATTTTTTTAAGATTATAGTCCTGTATGCAACAGCTCAACCAATTTCTCATGAAAAACTTCTTGTGTAAATGACATAATATAATCACAGATATAGAAATAATAACCAAGAGAAGTATAGGACATGTTCATGTTAGCATCATGCAAGTGCAATTCATACAACATATATAAGAAATGCTAGCCCAATATGCTTGAAGTTAAGTAGATTAGGCATAACACAAGTGGCCCATAACGAACTTAGGAATCAGAAAAATCCAACAAATCCAAAGTCGGAACAACAACGCAGGTGATTTTGGTCACAAAAGACAGCTTTATAGGCCAAAAGAATCAAAAAATCACCCAAAACTAACTGGCAGCTCACTAGCAGTCTCCAATCCTCTAGTGGTACCCCTTTGGTAGGGATTGAAGCATAAAAAACACTTGNTTCGATTTTATCCCTAAGTGTTTAGAGACCACTTTAGCTTACGACAAGCAAGTAAGGGGCGATCCTTACTAGTTTTTAAGCTAGAACCAAGCAAATATTTGTTTATTAAGCACTGAAGGGTGTTGGTTAAATAGGGTCTGATTGATAACTTTATCTATGTTTTCAAAACACATTTAATATATGAAACTCTTTTTCATAAAAAAACCTAAGAGTCATTCACGGATTTTCCTAATTGCAATATCATTAACCTAATCATCCTAAGTTTATAAATAAATCAAGGGTTCTAAGTCTCTAGGTCATTACTTTTTTCCAAAGCATTAAAGGTGCATTGGAGATCTTCTTCATTAATCTTTTTAGATTGAACTCCGTCTTTCCATGTTGCTTTTGGAGCTTGATCTTTGAAGCATTTGACCCTAGAATTAGGTAGGTTGAGATTTACATCAAGACTTCACGAAATTAACCTATTACAATCAATTTCCTATCAATCTCCCTCTTTGGCAATTTCATGATAAAATATAAAAGTAAGAAATTTAATATTACAACTTGAAAATCACAAAGAACAAAACGAATTGTAAATAAATCTTAACTCTCATTGTACAAGTCTCACAATCTCAAAAATTATGTGCAAAACTATCTTCAGATGAATTTTTTTAAGATTATAGTCCTGTATGCAACAGCTCAACCAATTTCTCATGAAAAACTTCTTGTGTAAATGACATAATATAATCACAGATATAGAAATAATAACCAAGAGAAGTATAGGACATGTTCATGTTAGCATCATGCAAGTGCAATTCATACAACATATATAAGAAATGCTAGCCCAATATGCTTGAAGTTAAGTAGATTAGGCATAACACAAGTGGCCCATAACGAACTTAGGAATCAGAAAAATCCAACAAATCCAAAGTCGGAACAACAACGCAGGTGATTTTGGTCACAAAAGACAGCTTTATAGGCCAAAAGAATCAAAAAATCACCCAAAACTAACTGGCAGCTCACTAGCAGTCTCCAATCCTCTAGTGGTACCCCTTTGGTAGGGATTGAAGCATAAAAAACACTTGTAAGGGCTGGAATCAACGGTCCCTATTTTCATGAAAAATCGATCCCTTCCTACCTAGGGTCCTGGGCTGGTTGGTAATGACTGAGGCGTTGAGCTCAAACTCAGATATGGTTGTGCGTAGTTGGCTTGGTAAGTATCTTTCTTCCACTTCTTTGTTGTTTCTCTTCTCTATCTCTTTCTCTCTCTTTCTTTTGTTATTGTTTCTTTTGTTTTCCTTTGCTAAATCTCATTTTGCCTCCCTCTTTCTTTCTTCCAACCTCGTGGTAATGGAAAAAATGGTAATTTTGAAAAAGATTTTCTAAAATGTGATTACTGTGGCATGATGAGGCATACTAAAGATCATTTTTTGGAAGCTGCATGATTATCCTTCTAGGGGCATGGTGGTAATAGGGCTAGTCTTGTGCGCTCACATGCCTGTATAATTGAGATTTCTGATGCTCCCTCCTCTTCGAGTGGCTCATCTCCTTCTACTATTGTTGATAGTGCAAGTTTCACTGTAGATGATTTGCTCGCTCTTAAGCATCCGATAACTCGGCTTGATACTTCTTTTGCATGTGCATTTGCTTTCACTTCTGTTGTCTCCAAATTTGCTCACACAAGTATGCACGTCAGTACTTTTACTGTCATTTGTTCTCCTAATCCTTGGATTATCGATTCTAGATCCATTGACCATATGACAGGTTCCTCGAGTCTTTCTCTTCTTAGTCCACATAATGCGGAGACAACAAGTTAGTAGATGGCTCATTGACATCAGTATCAGGAAAATGTTCTATTTATTGTTCTCCATTTATGTCTTTGTCTTCAGTCCTTCATGTTCCTATTTTTTCTACTAATGTACTCTTAGTCAGTACCATAACAAAATCTCTAAATTGCTCTATAATTTTATTTTCCGTTCTCATTGTGTCTTTCAAGAACTAGGAATGAGGAGAATGATTGGCAGTGGTAGGCTCATGATGGTTTATATCTGCCAGAGAATTAACCTTCTCTGGTGCTTCAGGTTTCTGGTTTTGTGGCCCTCCACATCACTGACATCGAAGATGAGGTCATCCATCAGTAGGATTTTTTCAATTTTGGTGAAACAATGAAATAAAGATAACTTTCTTTCAGATGGTTGTGAATTTGTCAAGCATATAGGAACAACTTATCCTAGTAATAATAATAGAAGCATTGCTTCATTTATGATTGTTCATTCTGATGTATGGGGATTATCTCATGTTGTTTCTCTTCCTAGGATATGGATGGTTTATTATTTTTGTTGATTGCTACACTCGGGTTACTTGGGTTTATTTGCTACATAGCAATGATGCAGTGTTTACTTGTTTCAAGAACTTCCACAAACTCGTAAATACTTAGTTTGGTGGCAAAATTAAGGTTCTTATGCTGATAATGGGACTGAATACTTTAATGGAGAATCCCGGGCTTATCTTACGGAACATGGAATTCTTCACCAATCTAGTTGTGTGGATACACCCGAGCAGAATGGTGTTGTATAAAGGAAGAATTGACATCTCCTTGAAATGATCTCGCCCCTTAATGTTTAATATTGGTGTTCCTCAGTCTTTTTGGAGAGATGTAGCACTTATTGATGCATATCTCATCAATCGGATGCCCTCGAAAATTCTTGATTTTACCATTCTTATAGGGTTACTTCAAGTGTTAGTTTCTTATTACTCTATCCCTCCAAAAGTGTTCATGTGTGTGTGTTTTGTACATAATTATCGAAGGATCAAGGGAAAGTTGGATCCAAGGGCATTGCGTTGTCTTTATTGGCTACTCTGCTACCTAGAAAGGGTGTAAGTGTTATCATCCTCTATCCAAAAGGTATATGTTAGTATGGATGTCACATTTCATGAGGCGGGGTCGTATTTCTCCACTCCTCCATCATCTCTTTAGGGGAGCAGTGTATTGAAGAAAAGATATAGAGGATGGATTCCTTATCTTACTTCCTAATTGGTGCTCGAGTCAAGGAGAGAAATCTAGCCATAGGGAGCCTCAGGGAGAAACACCTATCAAGGGGAACAGACTTCTTGTGAAAGATTAGACGGGAATGATTTGTCATGCTATACTTGACGACAAACTAAATAGATCACCACGCATGAGCTACTAAGTCAGTCATAATCTCTTGACTCAGTTGCTAAGATCTCCTCACCCACATCAGGTAATGAGCCTCCTTGTTGTATTCCAGTTAATGATAGTCTCTTGCCTATTGCTATTCGAAAATGATTTCAGGCTACCCAACATCCTATTTTTAAATTTGTTTCATATGACTCTTTTTATTCTTCATATGTTGTTTTTGTTTTGTCTTTGTCTTCTATATCTCTTCCAAAGAGTTAGATTGAAGCCTTGAAGAGCCTAAGTGGAAAGCAGCCATGGTAGAAAAAAATGAAAGCTTTAGTAAAGAATGAAACCAGGAGGCTTGTGTGTCAGACCTTGGATCAACCAGGCATGCCACTGGTATTACCTCAACCCGCGAAAGCATGTAAAAGTGTTAACATAATTTAGCGTAATGTAGTAGACCAACCCACATCATACAAACTAAAGAAATTTTGTAAGAGCACAAATATAGTACTTGCATTATAGTCAAACTACTACATGTCTTGTTACATAGATACAAGACACTCACATCAGAGTTACATTTATTCTAAATACATACTCTGACTTCATTTTTTAAACTGTATTAAAACATCTAGGAGTACACTATGACAAGTCTTCTCGCTTTCACACATCTGAAATAGGAAAACAACGTCGGATGATTATTAACAGCTTAGTAGAGTAACTCAATTTTCAAGCAAACGAATTTGAAATTACGTAGTTTATCGTGATTGGGCAAAAACAAAACGAGCATTTGATACATATATACACATAAAAACGTCATATCATGTGAAACAATAACTATTAAGTAAAGCTGTAAAAGAGTTTAGAAATTCAAATGCAGTGTTATACCGGTGGACAATCATCCTAATAGACCACTCAGGGTCAATATGAACATACGATCCAATCTTTTGGGGGACTTGCATCTCGAGGAAGATATGCTCCCTAGTCAAATTTCAATACCAAAGTTCGAAGACCAACTAGACCACCCAGGCATTTACGAACTCAATGAGAACCCTCTATGGACTCAACCTGAAATGTAAACCTTTTGTCACTTGACCAGTGTGCACTTACATTTCAATCAAAAGGATCCTGGTGTTTCAATTAATACAAACTATATGGTCATTTCGAACAATTGTGCGTAACCGCACTCAAAATCCCAATCCGAGTTTAGATTCCAAACCAATATTCAAATACTCAAATATGTTTCAGAGTATGCAAAGCATTCATAAATAATGTAAGGAATAATTTTAAAATAAATTTGAAAAGCATCGCCTAATTTGGAATTGAGAAACCCTACCCGACGTAGC
The DNA here is from genome assembly GCA_963454935.2 of Ilex paraguariensis. Taxonomy (NCBI): domain Eukaryota; kingdom Viridiplantae; phylum Streptophyta; class Magnoliopsida; order Aquifoliales; family Aquifoliaceae; genus Ilex; species Ilex paraguariensis. Next base: position 638,774 of record CAUOFW020000881.1, read on the forward strand.
GTTTTGACTCGAAACTCCCAAATATAAAACAATGTTATTTTTCAATAAAATTTTATACGCATACTCAATTAACCTACTTAAGAGTGAATATAAAATTTATTTGATAAAAATACCCAAAAATTGGGTCAAATTGACCTCGGAGGGCAAAATTGATATTTTACACCACATATTAATCCAAATATCGATTGACCCGAAACTTTACTGAGACCTCCGTAAGGGTCTTAGGACCCCTTATGCACTCTCACACGCCCGTCGGGATCCTCTAGACTTCCCTCCCTCACTTCATCTTCTTCCTTCCTCCTTTGTTTGAAAACCCTAGACTTCTTTTTCACTTCCAAGTACCCTACTGCTCATCTTTTTTCTCACAACTCAGTGCCTCTTTTCCCTTGTTTTTAGATTCCTTGCACTCAACTCACATCCAAGGATCAAAATATCATTTTGAAACGGTCGAAATGTCAAAAACGTTTTTGCTTCTAAGAAGACCGAAACAAATTAGTGATTAAATCGAAATTTCAAGTGTTTCGAGGTATTTTGAAATGTTTTGAGTTGTTTCGAGATATTTCAGTATGTTTCTACCACTGTTTTTGAATGTTTTGAGTTATATCAAGATCTTTAAAAATATTTGGACAAATACTTTGAAATGTTTTGAAAATAAATCCCTAAATTTTGTATTTGTTTTCATTATGTTTTCAAAACGGTTTCGAAATATTTTCGAAACGTTTCCATTTCTTAGGTGACCTAAACAATACGTCGAAACGATATGTTGATCCTTGCTCACATCCTTGTCAATCCCCATAGGTGAGATACTTCGGACCAACATCAAACCTAATCAAAATTTGAATCAAAGTTAATGAAAAGTATAAACCTTCCACCATGGTCAGACCTACAAATGGCCTTTTAACCCCCTAAATGACAACCAAATGCATTTTAAACGGTAGAAATGGATTCCTTAGGTCCCTTTTAGTTTAGGACAATACTCATTACACATTCAAAACACAAGAACAAATTCAACTCTCAAAAACGCATACTCTAACTTTGAACTTCACTTTCCTCAAACCACCACCACTGACCACAACAACACACAAAACTACCATCAAACTTCTTACATGACACTCAGAAACCATTACCAAATTCAAGATTAAACTAAAACCAAACCAAAACTCAAAATCGTTCCAATAACTACTAAAACCAGAAAACTTCAAAATGGAAATTCATGCTCAAACATTGAGTAAAACAAGTTCTAAGCATCATAAACAGATTCCTAGCACCCTAATTTGGCTAGAAGCTTACCCCTTGTAGCTCGAATTGAAATCTACCGAGGTTTGATTCTTCAAGCTCAGAGTTTCTCTTTTTACCTTCTCTCCTCTCTTTCTCTCTCTTCCTATTGATTTTGGCTCATGCAAGCAACCACTAGAGATGTTTACCATCTCCACAAGCTTCTGGATGAATGGCAAGATGTGGAGAAGCTCCAAGCCAGCCAACAAGCAGCTTGGAAGTGAATGCCATGCAATGACATTTCCATAAATACCATAAATCCAAAAATTCAATTTTAATATATAAATATTATAATTACATACATATTAAAACCTGGCCTAAAAATTATCCACTTAATTTTTGAAATTAAAATGAGCATTTAATTTTATCTCCAAATTCCACACTCACACCCCTGACTCTTTAATCCACCTTAAATCTATCACTTCTTGATTGACATTTTAGTTTCCTGCCACTTCACCTGTTAAGCTCCTACCCTCTTGTAACATCCCAATCATCATCAAAACTCCCAAACACACTGTAGCAACCCTAAGTTCATAGTTTGGCTGACATTTGAACCCTTAATCCCACACACACTATTTCCGATCTGATTTTTGGTCTCTAAATATTAGGTCATTTCATTGTATCTCTTCTAGTTGGGAAAAATTTAGTAGACTGTAAGTGGGTGTTCACTGTCAAGCGGAATACAGATGGTATAGTGGATATATACAATACAAAACTAGTAGTTAAGTGGTTTATTCAGACATATGGCATTAACTATAAGGGAACATTTGTCCCCGTGGCTAAGATGAGTTCCGTTCATGTTATTCTTTCTTGTGTTGTCAATCTGGGATGGGATGTATAACAACTGGACATAAAGAATATATTTTTTTATGGGGACTTGGAGGAGGAAGTGCAAGTGGATATTCCTCCGGTTTTGTTGCTCCAACCACGGAGGAAAAAGTGTGTAAGTTAAAGAAATCGCTTTATGGATTAAAGTAGTCTCCTAGAACTTGGTTTGACAGATTTCGTTAGGCAATAATCAAGTTTGGGTACTAGTAAAGTCATGTATATCACACGATATTCATCAAAGAAGAGAATGGTAAGATCTCAGTTCTTATAGTATATGTTGATGATATGAGAATCAAGGGCATGCCCGACCTGAGCTACTAGGCCAGGGCAAGAGTAGAGGAGAAGAAGGAACATTAAAAGGTTAAAAATACATGGATTGACTTGACCGGGGGCCTCGCCCTCTTTCGAGAGATTCAAGAAGAAAATGAAGAAGTTTCGTTCATATGTAGCTATGCGAGACTAGTGCTTCTATTAAGTGTGAAGCAAATCGATTCACTCCACATGAAGAAGCTCGGAGAGGGAAGCGGGTTAGATGGCAAGCCCCCCCTCTCTTTCGAGTGAATTGCGGATCAAGACCTTCTCGGATTTGCACGATAGTCAACTATGCTAGCCTATGGAAGTGTCCAACTGAAAGTCTACCTTGCTAAAGAATTTGAGATCAAGGATTTGAAGCGTTTACGCTATTTCTTAGGGATTGAAGTGGTCAGATCAGATAAAGACATTTTCATCTCATAGAAGAAGTATATCCTTGATCTTCTGAAGGAAATTGACATGTTAGTTGTAGACCTACAAATTCACCTATTGAGACAAACCACAAATGGAGAAGTAATAAAGTGATCAAGTTGATAGATAGAGATATTAAAGGCTAGTTGATAGACTTATATGCCTTTCGCACACTTGCCCAAACATAGTATATGCAGTGACTGTTGTAAGTCAATTCATGTATGCTTCTTGAATTCCTCATCAAGAGACAGTTTATCATATACTGAGGTATTTTAAATCATCTCCAGCCAAAGGAATACTGTTCTCGGAGCTGGATCATCTGAGATTAGAAGCCTTCACAAATGTAGATTGGGTAGGCTCAATTGATAATAGAAGGTCCACTACAGGTTATTGTGCCATTGTAGGAGGAAATCTAGTTACTTGGCAGAGTAAGAAGCAAGCAGTAGTGGTTATATCTAGTGCAGAGGCAGAATACAAGGCTATAGCTTATGGTATTTGTTAGTTTATGTGGCTTAAAACCTTAATGGAAGACTTGAAAATCTCTAATGGTGAACCTATGCGCCAGTATTGTGATAATAAGGTTGCCATAAATATTGCTCACAACCTAGTTCTTCATGATAGAACAAAGCACATTGAGATTAACAGGCATTACATTAAAGAGAATTTAAATGATGGGTTGATTTGTATACCCTTTGTGACGTCCAAGAAACAATTGGTCGATGTGTCTACTAAGGGATTTAGTAGTAGAATTTTTTGTTCAGATGTATACAAGTTGGGCATGAAAGATATTTATGCCTCAACAGGAAAGGGAGTGTAGAATTTATAGGATATTTTAATTATGGGTATAATTGTAATGTGCGGCCTATTATGAGAAAATATAAATATGGGTGATGAGAGGAGATATTAGTTTTAACTCTCAGTCTCCTTAACCTTAATTTGAATCGTTTCTCTTCCGTCTTCTCTTCTCTTTTCTTCTCTTGCTTCATATTCACTACAAACCCTAAAACATAACATCTTGAGATTTCAACTATAACCAACCTCGATGCAATTATTTATCTTGAACTACTTGATTGATCGAGATGGACAAAGGTGCCTAATTAATACAACATATCTCAATTTGTTTCCTACTTATAATACCCATCGGGTGCAACAGTAATCTTCCACACCCTAATGTTTGACATGCTGCATGAGCTATAGCCTCATATTCTGCTTCGATCCTTGATCTGGATGCTTCATTTTTCTTCTTACTCCAAACACTGAATTACCAGGTCAAAAGGTTAACTCAGGGCATCTGATAAGGTGTTTTCCGGCGAAGCCTGCATTTGTAAGGGTAATAATGTTGAGACTCTAATATCATTTATAGATGTGTTCTTATTGGGAACTCCCTCGTGTAATTCCATTTAAAACTTTATACAGTAGAAATATCATAAAGAATATGTTGTGTCCAAATAGATCTGTAAAACAAAATTTAATGCAACATATAAATTTCAGGTATTAGAATGCCAACAAAAGTATGTATATGTCTAAGTTTTTGTGGAATCTTGAATGTGTTCCATGAGCTCTTTGTAATTGTGTACTGATTATTTTAATAGAACACTCTGGCATGTTGTCAATCCATATATGTATAATTGAGTTGTACTTTTGTATTTGCAGGTTATGGACCTCGTACTGCAAGAAAAATTAGTTTTAGAGGAGCGACGGATTAGCCAGTCAGAGTTCCATGTTGCTGATGAGGTGTACTTTATTTTCTTCCATGATCTCTATTGGGTATTTTAGAAAACATGTGATGAATATGTTTATGGATGTGGTATTGTTGCACTTGTTGTCTAATGCTCTAAATCCAAGAAAACCCCTTCGATTTTTTGAAAATGGACCAATACCCACCGGCAAATACTTCAGGTGAATAGAATACAACCATTACCTCATTTTTGTAAAACTAATGTAAAAATAAATAATATTTTATTATGTTTTTATATATTTTCTTGGTAGGTATTTTATTTATTCACTAACTCATTATTTTTTAGAATTGTTGACATGATGCTTTTGGTTTTTTATTCTAACTTTTATTTTATATCATTTTTTGGTTTTTTTTCAAACACAGCTGATGAGATGGAGATAGCAATTTTTTCCCCTATTGTGTATACTATTTTTAGCTTTTATTCATTTTATTTATAGTTTTTGTAATGAATCAAAATAAATAGCAGTTGGCTTAAGGGTGAAATTGGCATTCGAGGAAGAATTTGTGATGACATTATGTTATGTTATGTTAGATTAGAATGTAACCCTTAAGGGTAATTTTGGTATTTTCTGCTTATATATATATTGGAATGAAGTTGTGTAACCCTAACGCACTACACTCTTCCCATAATGTCTTCTCTCTCTTAATTCTCTTATCTTATCCTCTAAACCCTAACAATCTCATAAACTAACTTTGTATCAGAGCATCAATCGGATCTAATGTCTCAAAAGTGTTGGAACTCATCTGAATTCACCTACAATAACCAGCGTTCGTTGTTAGATTCATGACCCATGTCAGAAAATTTCGAAAATCACATGTATAGATTTGAAATATGATGCTCAATATTATGACTATTTTTTGCATTTTTTTGAAGCCGTTCGATTTTCTGAAGATTTTTTGGTTTATGTGGTTCCTTTGTCGCGATCTGGTTTCTGGGGCCATCTGGAAGGTTTTTCTGGCGTAGATCTGTTCAGTTAGGGTCGACTAGGGTTGTTGAGTAATGCCCACCTCTTGTGGCATTTGGATTGGATTTGTGGAGAGTTTTGCCCTATTTTACATGCCGGCAGTGGTGTTTCTGGTCCTTCACTGACTGTTGCTGGTCCCTACTGTTACACAGTGGACTCCTGGACTTCTGCCTTGCTTCGTGTTGCTGAATCAAGGCTGTTTTACTTTTTGGTTTCACCCTGGGTTGCTGTTTTTTGCTTCTGGCAGTGGTTTTTGTCACAATCTGTGTGCTGACAGCCATATTTTTGGCCCTTCTTGCTTTGCTTTGGTTCCTCAAGCTATGGCTGCTGCTGGGTAATCGCTCAGGGTGCTGGATGTTTGCTGGGTGACTGCCCATAATTCTTGTTTTCCTTACTGCCGGGAGTTTTTTTCTTACTGCTGCTGGGAGCTGTTTTTTTCTACTGCCCAGTGTGACTTTAGCTAGTTTTCTGGTTGTGGTGGCATAGTTGGGTTGTGAGAATCTTGTGTTAATTTTATTGTGAGACCATGATGGAAGGTGATGGAAGGTAGTGTGACTTCTAAGAATACAGGAGGAAATACCGGAGGAAGTGGGTCGAGTCGTTTAGCTGCTCTTGCAAACAACTCGTCTCCAAATTAGTCTCGAGAAGTTAGATGGGTATTTGACTGGAGATACTAATAATCCTAGTGAGACTAGTACTACCTTAAAACAGTGGACATCTGACTAATGCTTTGGTTATGTCTTCGTTGTTTAATTCCATGCAACCCTCTATTAGTCATGATTTTTTGTTACTTGATACTGTCAGAGTATTATAGTATATTTAAACTAAGGATTGTTTAATGATTTACTTTATTCTGTTTAACCTTACTATATAAGAGTCTTTATTGTGTAGCTTTGGGAGTTAGGATTTTATAGACTAATGTTACAATACTAGAATTTCTCTCTTTTCTTTCCTCTTCTTGAGTCAAAGTTTACATGGTATTAGAACAAGCACGATGTCATGAGTTCGAGTCACAGAAGGGGTGGCCTATAGGCCGAATTAAAATTTCTTAATATTATATATGGGCATAGTACTATCGCATTGAATACTGGTAGGTGAGTGGAGCCGCCAAAGGAAATGGGCTACCGTTGGACCACTGTCGATAGAGTGGACCGTTGTGGACGTCGGTTCTGAGCATTGTGGAATGTTATGTTCAAATAGTTATTAGCTTTAACCCCTCACAAGTCCTAGGGTTTTTGGATCAACGGTTGGGTTCATAACAATTGGTGTCAGTGCTTGTCAATAGATTTGCTCAAGAGTATGGGTTAGACTATGACGAGACTTTTGCCCTTGTAGCCAAGATGACTATTATTTCTATTGTAATTGTAATGGCGGCTATTCGTCAATGGAGTTTGTTTCAAATGATTGTGAAAAATGCATTTGTCCACAGAGATTTATCTGAAGAAGTCTTTATGACTCCTCCTCCTGGAATGTCTCATAATAGCGGTCAAGTTTACAGATTTCAGAATGCTTTATATGGCTTTAAACAGACTCCTACGACATGGTTTGCCAAATTATCTTCAGTTATCTATGACTTAGATTTTTGTTCTAGCGATCAAGATTATGTTCTCTTTCTACGGTACAATAGATCATTACGGATGATGACACTACTGGCATAAGGTTATTGAAAAATTAGTTAAAGGATCATTTTTAGATGAAAGATATTGATCAGTTTCGGTATTTCTTGGGGTTGAGATTGCTTCCTCTCCCAAAGCGTATCTTCTCTTTCAATCCATATATACATCGGATATTATTTAGCGAGCTCGCTTTTTAGATAATCGGATAGTTAAGACACCCTTAGAGCTCAATGTTCGTTATTTTGCCTATGATGATACTCTTTTACTTGATCATACACTATATTGCATTATTGTTGAGAATCTAGTATATCTTATAATTACTCACCTAGATATCTCTTATGCTGTCCATATAGTTAGTTAGCTTGTTGCTTCACCTACTACGGTTTACTGGGCAGCTATTCTCTGCATTCTTCAGTACTTTTGAGGTACTCTGTACCAAAGTCTGCTATTTTCTTCATCCTCCTCTATGGAACTTAAGGCTTATTCAGATGCTAACTGGGTTGGTGATTCTATGTATTGCAAGTGTACCACTGGTTTTTACCTTTTCCTTGGTAATTCTCTTATTTTTTGGAAAAAGAAAAAATAAACTGTAGTTGCTCATTCATCTGTTGAAGCTGAGTACCGTGCTATGACATCTACCATAGCTGAGATAGTCTGGTTACGATAGCTATTTGGTGATCTTGGCATTTCACTATCTGTTCCTACCCTTTTGTATTGTGACAACACCAGTGCTATTCAGATTCCTTACAACTCAGTCTTCCATGAGCGTACAAAGCATATTGAGATTGATTTTCACTTTGCACGCTATCATCTTCAGTTGGACAACTTTACCCTGCCTTTTCTTCCTTCCACTATGTAGTTAGCAGATTTTTTTATGAAATCTCACACCATCTCACACTCCTGTTTTTTTATTGGCAAATTCTTGATATTTTCTGCCACATAATGAGTTTGCAAGGGGGTGTTAGAGTATTATAGTATATTTAGACTAAGAGTAGTTTAGTGATTTACTTTATTCTATTTTACCCTACTATATAAAGGTCTTTGTTGTGTAGCTTTGGGGGTTAGGTTTTTACAGACTAATGTTACAATAATACAAATTTTCTCTTTTCTTTCATTTTCTTGAATCAAAGTTTATGGATACAGCCTATAAAATTTGGATTGTCGTTGCCCACATGTATTCTCAAAGGGGCAACGATGACAAAACATATGATGTTCGCAAGAAAGCTCAGGAGACTAGCCAGAAGGATAAGACACTTGTAGTGTACTATACAAAGTTGACTACTTGCTATAAAATATCAGTAGATGGTAGAGAAGGAACAAGTGTATGACTTTCTTACTGGTCTTAATGTTGAGTGTGGTTAGATTCGAGTTCAGATTTTGGATGATAGTTCTTTTCCTAATTTATGAGAGGCCTATGGCCATGTACAATTGGAGTAGAGCCGGAGGATTACTATGATTATGCTCCTACTCAGGAATAGTCTTCATTAGATGCAATCCCTTAGCATGACATGAGTTTAGTCTTGCCTAAGTCTGCTGAGACTAGTGGCACTGTTGCTAAAGATATCGACTATTGTGGGAAGACTAGGCATAAAAGAGATTTTTACTGGAAGCAGACTAGACATCCTACACGTGGCCGAGGTGGTCGCAGTAGGAGTAATGTCCCATGCACATATGACTAAATCTTCAAAGCTTCCATCTCAGTCTACTTCCTCTAATTTCTCTCAAGATGAGATTCAAACTCTTAGGCGTCTGATGGCTCGGCTTGATGTTTCTTCTACTATAGCTCCTCACCATACTTCTGCTTACAACTTTGCTCATACAGTTATATCTAGTGTTTTTACTGCATCATCCTTATATGTTCCTTGAATAATAGACTTTGGAGCCACAGACCACTTGACTGGTTCTTCTAGTCTTTTTTCTTCATACTCTACATGTTCAGGTAAGGACAAAGTCAAGGTAATAGATAGATCGTTATCTTCAATTATCGGAAAATGTTTAATTAATTACTTACCCACACTATTCCTTCCATCTGTTCTCTATGTTCTCAATTTCTCTACTTATTGTCTGTTAGTAGTATTACTAAATCCTTGAATTATTCAACGACTTTTTTTTCTTTTCATTGTACTTTTTAGGAACTAAAATCGAAAAAATAATTGGCAGCGATGGAGCACATGGTGGTCTATATCTCCTGAATGATGAAACTTACCCTTAATCAGTTTGTCAAGCTCTTCAGGGAGATTGTGTTTCGGTTCTTCAGATCTTACATCAATGACATAGATGTTTGAGACATCTCTCATTTGGTGTTTTAGAACATATTTTTCTTTATCTAGTAAAGTAGTTTAATAGGCAATTATTTGTTTGTGGTGTTTGTAAATTTGTCAAGTACAAACATTCTTCTTATCCTAGTACTAATAATAAAAGCACTGCTCTTTTTGTAATCATCAATTCTGATGTGTGGGGACCTTCTCCCGTTGCCTCTATTTCAGGTTATCGTTGGTTTGTTAGTTTTATTGATTGTTATTCTCGTCTTACTTGGGTTTACTTACTGCGCACTAAAAGTGAAGTTTTCTATTACTTCTCTTTTCATAAAGTGGTTGGTACGTAATTTTATGCCAAGATGAAAGTTCTTCGCAGTGATAATAGAACTGAGTACATTGAAAGAGAAATTTGTTCTTACCTTAATGAGAATGGTATCCTTTATCAACCTACTTGAGTGAGTACATCGAAACAATTTCCATCTTCTTGAGGTTGCTCATTCATTGATGTTTAATCTGAATGTTCCTCCGTATTTTTTGAGAGACACATTTCTTAGAGTTGCTCATCTTATTAATTGTCTATACTTTAGTATCTTCTTGTTTAAGTCTTCTATTGAGTATTTTTCTGGAATTTTACCGATCCCCTCTATTTCTTCTCTTTCTCCTAAAATTTTTGGGTGTTTTTGTTTTGTACATAACTACAGAGCATTCACGGGGAAACTTGATCCTAAGGTTTTGCGGTGTATTTTTGTTGGTTATTCTCTCACTAAAAAAGGGTATAAGTGCTACCATCCACTGTACCAGAAGATGTATGTTAGCATAGATGTTACCTTTCGTGAGTTTGAGGCCTTTTTTCTCTCCTCCCCAGCTATCTCTTTAGGGGGGAAACAATTTCCATCTTCTTGAGGTTGCTCATTCATTGATGTTTAATCTGAATGTTCCTCCGTATTTTTTGAGAGACACATTTCTTAGAGTTGCTCATCTTATTAATTGTCTATACTTTAGTATCTTCTTGTTTAAGTCTTCTATCGAGTATTTTTCTGGAATTTTACCGATCCCCTCTATTTCTTCTCTTTCTCCTAAAATTTTTGGGTGTTTTTGTTTTGTACATAACTACAGAACATTCACGGGGAAACTTGATCCTAAGGTTTTGCGGTGTATTTTTGTTGGTTATTCTCTCACTAAAAAAGGGTATAAGTGCTACCATCCACCCTACCAGAAGATGTATGTTAGCATAGATGTTACCTTTCGTGAGTTTGAGGCCTTTTTTCTCTCCTCCCCAGCTATCTCTTTAGGGGGGAAACAATTTCCATCTTCTTGAGGTTGCTCATTCATTGATGTTTAATCTGAATGTTCCTCCGTATTTTTTGAGAGACACATTTCTTAGAGTTGCTCATCTTATTAATTGTCTATACTTTAGTATCTTCTTGTTTAAGTCTTCTATCGAGTATTTTTCTGGAATTTTACCGATCCCCTCTATTTCTTCTCTTTCTCCTAAAATTTTTGGGTGTTTTTGTTTTGTACATAACTACAGAACATTCACGGGGAAACTTGATCCTAAGGTTTTGCGGTGTATTTTTGTTGGTTATTCTCTCACTAAAAAAGGGTATAAGTGCTACCATCCACCCTACCAGAAGATGTATGTTAGCATAGATGTTACCTTTCGTGAGTTTGAGGCCTTTTTTCTCTCCTCCCCAGCTATCTCTTTAGGGGGGAAAATATTATTATTGAGGAAGAGATATGTCAGGAACCCTTCTTCAATTGTCTTTCTAGTGGTATATTAATACGGGAGAGCAACAGCTTGTTAGTACCAATGATCCACCTGGTACTCTGAAGACTTATTCTCGGCGTTAGAAGGTGCAGACCACCTATGTGTCGTCGGGTCAGTTGAATTCCTCCACTCTAGTTCTATCGTCTCCCACTAGTTTACCAAGTAATGACCTTCGTCACCCAGCTTACTGATAATCCAACTGTTAATGATTTTGAGTTTCCTATTGCAGTTAGAAAATGTGTTCAAGCTTGTCCTCAACACCCTATCTCTAATTTTGTTTCTTATGATTCCTTGTCTCCATCATATTGTACATTTGTTTCTTGCGTGTCTTTAATATCGATTCCTCAAGGTTGGAAGGAAGCTCTCATAGATCCAAATTGGTGAAAAGCTATGGTAGAGGAAATGAGAGGCCTGAAAAAGAATGAAACATGAGAATTAGTTCCACTTCCTGTTGGAGCAAGAGCAATTGAGTGCAAATGGGTGTTCATAGTCAAACAAGAAGCCGATGGTTCAGTTGAGAGATACAAAGTAGGACTAGTTGCTAAGGAATTCACTCAAGCGTATGACATTGATTATCATGAGACTTTTGCCCCTGTGGCAAAGATGAACTCCATAGGTGCCCTTCTTTCTTGTGCAGCTAATTTAGGATGGAGTCTGCAATAGCTGGATCTGAAGAATGCTTTTCCCAATGGAGACTTGAAGGAAGAGGTATATATGGAGATTTCATCTCAGGTATCTGAAAGAAAGGTGTGTAAGTTGAAGAAGCACTTTATGGGTTGAAACAATCACCTAGAGCTTGGTTAAATAGGTTTCTCAAAGCCATATTGAAATGTAGATATAATCGGAATCATGATGATTATACTATGTTCATCAGACAGAAGATGACAAAATAACAGTTCTCATTATACATGTAGATGTCATAGTGATAGCTGAAAATGATGTGCATGAGATCACCAAAATGAAAGCTCAATTAGCTAAGGAGTTTGAAATCAAAGACTTTGATCCATTGAGATATTTCTTGGTATTAAGGTTGCCATATCAGATAAGACATTTTTATTTCTCAGAGAAAATATGTTCTTGATCTAAGAAACTGATATGTTAGGATGTAAACTCACAAATTCTCTTATTCTAGAAAACTATCAGTTGGTGGGTGATGCTGGTGATGTTGTGGATAAGGAAAGATACTGAAATTTTGGGGGGAGATTGATATCTCTCTCATACTTGGATAGATATTTCTTATGTAGTGGGGGTTATGAGTCAATTCACCCTTGATTTTTGAGTTCCTCATCTTGAAGTTGTTCATCATATTTTAAGATATCTCAAGTTGGCCACTAGAAAATGGATTTTGTTCTCTAATAATGGTCACTTGAAACTAGAAGCATTCACTTATGTAGACTGGACAGGTTCAGTAGAGGGCAAAATATGGTTCAAGGTCGCGGCATCGATCGTTGACTCGGGGATCACTGAAAGACATTGGTCGTGTTATCGTGGTGTGGTATCTGCTGATACACTCAAAACACTTTATAGAAGGCAAAAAAAATTTAAAAAATGATGAAAAATTGTAATAAATGTAAACATCATCCATGCATCATATCCCCAAAATATATTATTTAACACATTAATTAGTATAAAAATAATAATAAAGGCGCTACCAAAAATATTTATCATCATTTATGTTCAATATAAGCATTTAGGAATTAGGATCATACTGAGCCAAAATAATTCTCCATTTCATGTATATGTAACTAAAAATTATATGTATTTTGTCCATTATGTACTTGTAATTATTAAATCTTCCATTACACATGCAAAAAAATACTAAATAAATTTTTTAATAGTTAAGTTCTAATTAGATTGTGGTAAATAATAGAAAAATATAATTAGAAGAATGGGAACAAAACCTAACACCGTGGACCGTGACGTTATATTTTGGGTCTCGGTTTGAGACCTCACTAGTCCTACCATAGTAAGAGAGTGGGAGGGCATATATAAAAGAGAGAGGGAGAGAGAGAGAGAATGTGAAAAAATAAAAAGAGCCAACTTAAATTCTAGGTCTCAATTAGAGATCTCATTCATCAGATGAGGACAACTAGGGAGCGACACAACCTCTCAGCCAAAGCCAGGGAAAAGGATTGAAGAGAGAGAGAGAGAGTTGGCTTTCTGCTATAGGGGACCTAGGGTTCCGACGATGCAAGGGTTTCTTTGATATGTTTTGTGTATCAAAGATTATGATGTTTAATTTGAGGAAGATCTAGCTTTTTGTGCATTGTGATGCTTACAAGTATGTATTGCTATTTGCAAATTTATATAATAGAAAAAAGGGGAAAAGGGTTTGATTTAGGGTTCAAATTTGTAATAAAATCGATAGGGTTTGATTTGGCATCTTCTCTGCTGTGTTAGGTCATCTTTTATCATCTTTTTTTCCCTTTTTTTTTGGGGCCATGTTCCCTGGTTTGTTGGAACGATACTAGTGTGACTTAGTTCACATTGGATTTGAATTGGTGATTCAGATGAGTTAAACTGAGTTGGGCCAAGTTGGAATCGATTCGAATGCGATTCGAGAGTTTTTCGTATCGTGTCTTAGTATCATATCGATGGTGACTGAGGCGGATACGACTCAGCTGAGTCGTATCAGTCATGACCGATACTTCATATCATGGGACAGAAGATTCACTTTAGAATACTGTACCTTGATAGGAGGAAATATTGTCACATGACAAAGTAAAAAAGCACGCAGTTAGGGCTAAGCTCCGACTCCGAGGGAGTCGGAAATCACACATCCGACTTTTGACTCCGACTTCAGTCTAAGTGCATTTTTCGCTCCGACTTCGACTCCAACTCCGAGCTATTATAACTCTGATTCCAACTTTGATCTAGACTCCAATATACTATAACTCTTATTACGACTTCGCTTGTTGGAGGTGGAGCGTAGGCTGTAGCGGAAGTGGAGTTTTGAAAATGTAACAATCCAAAAAAATACCATCAAAAGTTTGGCAAATATTTCTCAAAATTTGGCCATAATCTTCCGCGGGAGACATACATATAATATATATGCATATATATAGAGAAAGAGAGAGAGTTACTATTGAGACCATCGTAGTAGGGGAGAGCTTCAATTGGAGATGAGGCCATTGCTACCTGCCATTAGTGAGGCAATCGCTGCCCGCTGGTTCACTGAGATCTCAGATCNAGAGAGAGAGTTGGCTTTCTGCTATAGGGGACCTAGGGTTCCGACGATGCAAGGGTTTCTTTGATATGTTTTGTGTATCAAAGATTATGATGTTTAATTTGAGGAAGATCTAGCTTTTTGTGCATTGTGATGCTTACAAGTATGTATTGCTATTTGCAAATTTATATAATAGAAAAAAGGGGAAAAGGGTTTGATTTAGGGTTCAAATTTGTAATAAAATCGATAGGGTTTGATTTGGCATCTTCTCTGCTGTGTTAGGTCATCTTTTATCATCTTTTTTTCCCTTTTTTTTTGGGGCCATGTTCCCTGGTTTGTTGGAACGATACTAGTGTGACTTAGTTCACATTGGATTTGAATTGGTGATTCAGATGAGTTAAACTGAGTTGGGCCAAGTTGGAATCGATTCGAATGCGATTCGAGAGTTTTTCGTATCGTGTCTTAGTATCATATCGATGGTGACTGAGGCGGATACGACTCAGCTGAGTCGTATCAGTCATGACCGATACTTCATATCATGGGACAGAAGATTCACTTTAGAATACTGTACCTTGATAGGAGGAAATATTGTCACATGACAAAGTAAAAAAGCACGCAGTTAGGGCTAAGCTCCGACTCCGAGGGAGTCGGAAATCACACATCCGACTTTTGACTCCGACTTCAGTCTAAGTGCATTTTTCGCTCCGACTTCGACTCCAACTCCGAGCTATTATAACTCTGATTCCAACTTTGATCTAGACTCCAATATACTATAACTCTTATTACGACTTCGCTTGTTGGAGGTGGAGCGTAGGCTGTAGCGGAAGTGGAGTTTTGAAAATGTAACAATCCAAAAAAATACCATCAAAAGTTTGGCAAATATTTCTCAAAATTTGGCCATAATCTTCCGCGGGAGACATACATATAATATATATGCATATATATAGAGAAAGAGAGAGAGTTACTATTGAGACCATCGTAGTAGGGGAGAGCTTCAATTGGAGATGAGGCCATTGCTACCTGCCATTAGTGAGGCAATCGCTGCCCGCTGGTTCACTGAGATCTCAGATCATCGACTGAGACTGAGACTGAGACTGAGACTAAGAGATAGAGATGGAGGGGGAGAACTTGTTCTTAGATTTGGCGTGGGTGTGGGCGTGGGGGTGTGAGAGAGAGTACCTCGTCTAGCGTCTTGTCATCGACTGAGTGTGAGAGAGAGATAGAGAGAGGGAGAGAGTAAATGGGTGGAGTGTGGCCAGCGTTCGGGTTTGGGGTGGATAGATAAGCTAGATATTAGATATATTATAATAATATGTTATATAACTAGGATTTATAGAGCTTTTCCCCAAACCCAGCCTCCCCAAAAACTTATTTTTCAAACCCAGTCAGTTTTAAACTTACTTCTCAAATTCAGTCTTTTTTTAAAAACGTCATTCTAAATGACGTCTTCATGGTTTAAAACGTCATTTGAAATGACGATTTCAAATTAAATTTTTTTTATTTAAATCATTTGGAATGATGTTTTTAAAGGCGTCAATGAAAATGACGTTAAAAAACGTGAATTAAAAAGGGCAACATAACAGACGTTAAAAAACATTGGTGGGTAAAAACGTCATTCTCAATGACGTTTTCTGCGACTTATAATCAAACCCCAACTTTCCCAAATCACAAAAGTCCTAAGGTTCACCACCATAGAATTGGGCATACTGCCTAGACAAAGAATTGCCATTCCAATGAACAAGGACGCTGTCGTGTTAAATCAACAAGATTTATTCTTCATTTACTGAAGAACGCCGAGAGTAATGTAGAGGTGAAAGGTTTGGTTGTAGATTCGCTATACATATCACACATCCAGGTTAACCAAGCACAGAAGTAGAGGCGTCGCACATATCGTGTCCATGGAAGAATTAACCCTTGCATTTCGTCTCCCCGTCATATCGAATTGATTCTTTGTCATCTCTAGCATGAACACATTTTTTTGTTGCTAATTAAAAAATTGCTACTTTTAGTTTTATTTCAGAAGGTTCCTAGTATTTAAAAAAAAACAAAAAAAAAAAGGTTCACCACCAGCTTCTATTTCTACATCAACTTCGTCCCTAGGATCATCAAAATCTTCATCTTCTTCTCCAGAATCTGGTTCGAGTTCCGACTCAAAGGCAAGTTCCAGCGGCAATGGCGGAGTGAAGTTGAGTGGAAGGTTTACCACCAACTCCGTGGTGGTAAACCTTAGGGCTTTTGTGATTTGGGAAAGTTGGGGTGTGATTATAAGTCGCAGAAAACGTCATTGAAAATGACGTTTTCTATCTATCAATTTTTTTTAACGCCTGTTATGTTGTCTTTTTTAATTCACTTTTTATAACGTCATTCTCATTGACGCCTTTAAAGACGTCATTCCAAATGACGATTTAAATAAAAAAAATTCAATTTGAAATCGTCATTTCAAATGACATTTTAATCCATGAAGGTGTTATTTGAAATGACGTTTTTAAAAAGAGATTTGGGTTTGAAAAATAAGTTTAAAACTGACTGGGTTTGGGAAATAAATTTTTAGAGCGGCTGGGTTTGGGGAAAAGCTCGGGATTTATAATAATATATTATATAATTTTAAAAAATATTAATTAATAAATGTCGGAGTTAGAGTTAGAATTTTTTCGGATAGGCATTTAGACTCCCAACTCCGATAAATTCCAACTCCGATGGAGGTGGATTTTCAAATTGTTGCGCACTCCTACACGCAGTGGGAGTCAGGTCTAGTGTGAACTATATGGCTTCAAATTCTATTGAGTGAGCTCGGAATTCATGATGATGGGCCTATGAGACTGTACTGTGATAATAAGACAACTATCAACATTGCACACAATCCAATTTAACATGATAGAATTAAATATGTTGAGATTGATTGACATTTCATCAAAGAGAAGCTAAACAAAGGTTTGATTTGCATGCCCTTTGTGAAATCAGAAAATCACTTGGCTGATGTTTTCACAAAGGGGCTTAGTAGCAAGTTTTTTCATCCTATTATTTGCAAGTTGGATTAGAATGTAACCCTTAAGGATAATTTTGGTATTTTGTGGTTATATATATATTGGGATGTAGCTATGTGTAATCCTAACACACTACATTCTTCCCATAATCTCTTATTTCTTTTAGTTGTCTTCTCTTCTCATCTAAACCCTAACAATCTCATAAACTAACTCATTATCACTTATATTTTGTTTAGTACTGACACATGATGAAAGGGTTTGTATACAAAATGAGTTTATGAACTAGAGGGGACTTGGTGATATTTTAGAAAATCAAAGGGGTATCTCTATGTTTGGCCCTACTACAAGAGTGATTTAAAAATCGATGGGATAGATGATACCTGCATCCAACAACTTAAGAACTTCAACCTTCACAACCTCCTTCATATGAGGATTCAACCTCTACTGCATTTGATGAGAAGCTTTGGCATCTTCCTCTAGGTATATATAATGAGTGCACACCAAAGGATTAATACCCTTTAGGTTAGCCATGATCCATCCTATAGCACTACGAATATGCTTGAGGACCTCTAATAAACTTTAACTCCTGGGATGTTGTGAGCTTAGAAAAAGAAATTGTTAGTGGATATGTTTCATCCTCGCCATGAAAAGCATAATTAAGATCTGATGAGAGAGGTTTTAACTCGGATTTAGGTGCAATGATGCTAAATGAAATAGGCGTAGTGTCACTTGGTGATAACTCACTTAAATTTGGGCACCCATTGCCCAACATATGAGACAAGAAGGGCATCTAACAATGCACTCAACTCGTTACATTCGTCATTCAACATCGATTCAAGACTCCCCGTGACAGACTCAAACATGCTTCTAAAGAATCCCCAAAAAATGCCCTATTAACATGCACCTATGCCAAGGACTCAAAGCAATTCACTTCTTTAATCTCCTCCTCCTCCCCGGTTCTTTTGCAATATTGAAAATATTAAGCTCGAAAGTCATTTTCCCAAAAGACAACTTCATGACCCCATTCTAGCAATTTATCAAAGTATTAGAAGTAGCAAGGAAGGGTGACCTAGAATAATAAATATTTGACTACTAAGATGTAAAATCAGCTAGGTGTCCAGTACAATAAAATCTACTGGGAAATAGAATTTGTCCACTTTGACAAAAGCATCCTCAACCACTCCCCTTGGGACTTTGACAGATCGGTCAGCTAATTGTAATGTGATACCTATAGGCTTGAGCTCATTTAGATCAAACTGTCCATAGAATGAATATGAGAGTAAATTGACATTGACTCCAAGATCAAGCAAAGTTTGCTCAATCCTGAAGTTATCTATTATGCATGAAATTGTGGGACACTAGGGGTCCTTGTATCTTAGAGGAGTTTTATGTTGAATGATGGCAATGGCCTATTCTGTGAGAGATGCTCTCTTTTGTACATTGATTAGCGGTAACTCGTGCCTAAAGGCACGATGCAACATAAGTGATAAGTAATGGATTTGGAGGGGGGGGAAAGAATTTAATGTTAATGGTTTTGAGAGGGATGTTGGTACTGTTGAATGAGTCTTTTTGAAACTATGGGATGAGGTTATTGAAGTCTGTTTTATTTTATATTATAAATATTATGCTTGACAAGTCCTTTATGAACTTAGCATAAGAGGGTACCTTGTTAATGACATCAAGAAAATGAATATTGGAAAAGCACGTAAATATCGGTATGATTATTGGGAAAAGGGTGCAAGTATAGGACAAGATAGTTCTTTATTCCCCATAGATTCAATCTCACATGGGGAGACTAATGCAGAATCAACAACAGGATTAGACTATGTTTCTAGCATGGCTTTTTCTACCATCTTTCCACTCCTACGAGTAGTAATAGCCTATATATGCTCAGATGGTGGGTCAGTTGTGGAAGAGCTACCTACTTGAAATTGACCTTGTCGAATAGAACATGCTGAACCAAATCTTGTTCATGTAAAACTTGTTTGATTTAGATCGAGAAAATCGTGCGGTTTTATGAAACCATGAGCTATGACTCGAATCCGTAGTCAATCCTATTTCCGATAGGAATAGTTGACAATTGAATATGATTTTTTCCATTATTTTCATATCTGTAATAGTGTGAAAAGAAGGTCTGGCTCCAAGTTGTTCAAGAATAGTGGTGTTGAGTTTGTCAACCCTTTGACTTGGGATTAGTCAGTTTTATTTCTCGATGGGGGCCGGGAAGGTGGTTTGGGTTGAGAAGAGAACTTACCCTTCTTAGTGGTAGTAAAGGATTGGGTCATCTTCGTGATGTGACTCTTAATGTCATCAATGAATTGAGAAGTTTGAGCCTTGAATTCATTAAAAGATTGAGTGGATTAAGTGTTGAAATTCATTTGGTTTTGCTGGTTCAAGGTGTCCTCAAAACTTCTATTATGTGGTGGCTGGTAAGGTGGGTATTGTGGGAGACCTTGTGGTGGTGGAGGATTGACCGATGGTTATTGGGTTTTCCTCCAACTGAAATTTGGTTGGTTGCATCACCCTTGATTATAAATCTCGAAGTAGGGATTGAAATAAGGTTTGTTAAAAGCAAAGATCATATTGGACTGATATAACAAGACCTCTTTGCAGCTAGGATGGTACAGCACTCCCTAGTGGGATGCCAGACAAAGCACAGATTCTGTACATTTGCTTAATAGTGGGAGCACTTGACACCTCATTGACCTTTCACATCTCCAATGTCTTAAGCTTGCGTGAGCGAGTCCATTTTAGCTCTCAAGTCATCTTCCTCTTTCAATGCATAATTTCCCCATAGGATGTGATAGCTCTAGATTATGGGTGAGGAGACGATGTAGAGTCCCACATCTAAGCACTCTCAGCAAGGGTATCGAAATAGTCAAATGCATCATCGGGACTCTTTTTTAAAAACTCCCCTTGAGATATCATCTCAACGAACTAATGCAAAAAAGTAGCGATAACATCATAGAAGAAACCAACTAGCCGCCAATTTTCAAATGCTTGGTCTCCAACAATCATAAAATGTTTCTTCTTTAACTGAGAAATTCATGATTTGGCGTTTCAAATCATTAGTCTGATGAATAGGGAAAATTTTCTTGAAAAACTCTTTTTTTTAAGGCTTGCCAATTGGCAATAAATAGAGGTTTAAAGCATTGAGCCACAATGGTTAGCTTTATCCTTAGTGAGAAGGAGAAGAACTTAAGACGGGCTACTTTAGAGTTGTCTCGAAAAGTGCCACATATCTACTTGAGTTCTTTAAATATGGATTTTCATATTCAAGCCCATGGAACTGGGGTTGTAATTAGATTGACCTTGGTTTGACATTGAAATTTTGGACATTCGCATGCCAATTTCAATTCGCTTGATCTCCTTGGTTTAAAGAAGAAGATAACAATTAATTGGATAGACCTTGGCTTGATCTCTTTGGTTTAACATTTAAGGATTTGAAATTTTGGGCATTCGTATGCCAATCTTCTTCTTCTTCTTCTTCTTCAAATTGCTTTCGATCTCTGGCAACGATGTCAAAAATTTACTTGATCTTCAATGATACACCCAAGTGTAGGTGGTCAAGAAGTAGTAAATATGCGGTAAGTCCGAGGTCGAACCAAACGGATTGAGCAATTCAATGTGAAGGAAGAACTAGGTTGTAATTGTAAAGTTGATTTAGTTGGAAAACAATTGAAAGTAGATTTGATCATATATATTAGATTTGATCATATTTATTAGATTATATAATTATGCAATTCTCAATATCTTGGGTAATATCCAACGTCATTGTAGTTAAACTAAAAATATTTCATTAAACACTTAGTGAATTTGATTGATCTGAAAATAAGATTTGAAAACCTAGTTTGAATATTTGTAGGAAATTATAAGCATTGGTTATACTAAGAACTCAAATCTTAATAAACAATTAAATAATTTTACAAAATATAAAACTTTACACAAGATATTCATTCAATCTAAGAAAAGAAAGATTTAACAATAAAACCAAAATATCAGTTGCATAAATATAATCACCTCAACAAATATTCACAAATTCATCACCTTAAGTAAAGAGTGCAAGGGAACTACTCACTATGCATGGTAGATCACCAAAAATCTAGAAAAAAAATGAAAAAGCTGCTAGAAAAAGGATTCCCACTCCCCCATGTATTTATAATAGGGGACTAGGGTTACATTTCACACACTTTTAATCAAGGATTAAAATTTTGTTTCGAAATGTCCGAAACATCTCTGTTTTCAAGGAGACTGAAATGAATCAGTGATAGAATCAAAATTCTAATACTTCAAGGCGTTTCATAATGTTTTGAAGTGTTTTGTAATGTTTCAATGCATTTGCACAATTATTTTAGAATGTTTCAAGATATTTTAAAATAATTTGGTATAATTCGACCTTATTTTTTGGAAAAATAATTATTAAATTTTTGATTTTTTTCATTTTATTTCCGAAACGGGTCGAAACGTTTTCGTTTCCTAGGTGATTGAGACAATGCACCGAAACGATATTTTGATCCCTACTTTTAATACCAAATAGAAGTACAATTCGGTGTCCTAATGACTCCAATATGTCTGAATAGTGTATAGTCGCTGGACAAATTTAAACCCTCGTGTTCGGACGGGCCAGAAGCATCCGGGTGCAACTGTGTATCATCAACACCTTTAGAAGGCATGTCAGACAGACCAAGTGCGTCCGGACGCACTTGGCTCACTGGCTAAGAACATCTCACCATCTTTATTAATCTGTGTATGAGGACTGTTCAGACGAAAATTGCGCGTTGGGACCAACATCAATCTTTAAAGCAATTACTTCCTCTTTTCTCCATTGGTCGATCTCCTTGCAATTACTTCAATACTTGTCTAAATCAATCAAAATACCTACAAAAATAGACAAACAACTAGAATAACTATCAAACCAGAATATTGAATAATTCAACACATATATGCCAAAATATTATTGAATTAACCTATCTTTAAATACAATAAAATAGCACTTTTGATGGTTAAGCAGGCTGGACCAAGGTGACACGAGTTAAAGGGAGAGAGTGGTCTGAAGTGTTTTGTTTCCAAGGGTTGGTTTCCATATGAAAACTGTTTTGTCCATTGCTCAAGGTTGAATAACATTGAAACTAGTGAGTAAAGCTAGATTGGTTAGGCATTAAAATAATGGTTAGTTTTTGGAGGAACACTTCCCAAAGCGCGACTTGGGTATTCAAATGGTCAATTCTGGAGAAAAAACTTCCCGACATCAATTTTAGATGCTTTTAACTCTCTGTGAAATGAGATGGAAATTCTAACAATTTTATTTTAATCTAAAACGTTTTTTCTGGCAAGTATTAATTCAAAACGCTATGAGTTTACGTGTAGGTGCTTAAACAAAAAGGAGGGAATCTATATCTGTGGTTAGCGACAAAAAAGTTATCCATAATTTTCCCTCTGAAGTATCTCATTGTTTTTATTGCTTAATCATTTTATCCTTGGAGTATTCCCTTAAGGCTAGGGTGTTGGTTAGAGAGATTATAAGCATGTCATCAAATCAAACAACAATTACTTCCCCGAAGTTGAATGTTAATGCCCAGGTATGAAAATAGTCAACAAAAAGGAGCCCAAAAATGTCTCTTATCAAAAATAGGAAAACATCACACTTACCCTGGCATGCAGACAAATTTTCTTGTAACGGTAAAACTTTAATATGAGCAGGCTCTCATTTTCCTGGAGAAAATAATGTCCTGCTCATCCTTAAATTTCAAATTCCTCAAGCATGTGCCCCTGTATAAAAAGGAAAACATATCCTTCATAACTGGTATTTTTATTCTTTTTTTCATTTTTGTATACTTTGTGTAACGTTGCACCTCCTCTCCTGTGAATGCTTTTCTAATACTTTTGCCAACAAGAATTCTTCCTTCCCATGGCTTGCAAATACATAGTTTATTTGCATGCATTGAAGATGCTACAACATCTGATCTGATTTTTGAACTTGGAATATATGGACTTCATCAAAGACTTCTCTGCTGCATTCTTGTGAAAGCAACATTTTGTCGACATAAGCTTCATCGATCCCCGACTCATGATAATGCTTAATCATGGTTAGCTTTTTCTACTTGCGTTTCACATTTAGAGTTTTACTTTGAATTTTTTCCCTGCAGGTGTGGACAACTGGAACTATGGGAGAACTCAGTCCGGTATGTCCCTTTTATCGGATCCCTCTGCATTACAGTTGGTAATAATTGTGAATTTGTGAAGACTAGTTTGTTGAATGATTTTGACCTTTGCATCCATTTTTGTTACTCTGTCCCTTTATGTTCTGAGCCTTTGAATAACATATCTAGTTCTTTTTATTAATTGTCAACTTTTTAATCAAACTGCTCTAGCTCAAACTTAAATCAATTGGATTGTTCATCTTAACGATAAACAGTCTTAGGGCTGCAGGTCAGGTAAGTAGGTTTGGATTGTAGCCTAGCCCAAGCCCTTTTCTCAATGCTTTACACGTGGTCCATGCCCAGCTGAACCATACCTTGGGATGTGGTTGCTCAGAGGAAGCTCCGGTCTGTTCATCTAAGTTGGGTGTGGTTTAGTGATGGAATAAATTCGTACCAAAGCATGATGTATAATATGTTATTTCTTGTTCAATTATCAGATGTGGGTCAAACGATGTAGCAAATCAGGTGCGTCTGGCCTTCTATCTTAGTTATTCTTCTATGGTGATTTAATTGCCTTTAACCTACAGAAAAGAAGTATGTTTATAAAATATTGAACCATGTGTTTAGTTGGAATGAGATTTGCTTTGGTTGGCTACATCCATGACATCCATCCTTTATGCACATACTGATTAGAGCTTCAACTGCTTTAAAATCTTAAGAGTCGCTAGTAGAAATTTCTTAGGTAAACTATGATTGTTTGTGGTGATTATTCACCATCAAATGTATTGCTTTCTCATAGTGATAAATTACGTTTAAATTGGACTTCCTTTCCAGGTCATTGAGATTGATGGGCGCATCATTGGCGATGGCCGAGTAGGACCTGTGACTCAGAGATTGCAAAATGCTTACAAAAAGATGACGGGCGAGTCAGGGGTTTCTATACCCACCTATCATAAGACTTGAATGCTGCAGGTTCGCAAATGTGCCCCTTTTTTGTCTCTATTTTTTACATTTATCCATCATTTTTTCTACCTATCCTTATTTGCTAATCAGTAGTGAAATTGAATTCTAAGTATCTATAATTATACAAAATGTGAAACAACTCAGCTTGGCTGCCTTCAACTATATTGCTGCTTCAACTTGAACCTAGTAACCACCCTGCTGCTTGTAATTAACATTTTTGGGTTATGGGTGTTAGAGTAATCTAGTATATTAGCAGTAGTCGTGTCAGTTGGGTGTCCATTGGTGTGAGTCCATAAATACCTACTATAAGAAAGACCCGGAATTTTAATAGTCATTAGATGTGTAACATTAACGGCGGGGTTTCAAAATACCCGGATTTAAACGCATGACATTGCATGTGTTATGGGAGCTGATGAAGGCTCGGGTTGAGTTGCATGTGTGAGTTTTATTTCATATCATGGCATGACACAGAGTATTTCATTGTTAAATTGTATATTCTTGAATGGAGTAATTGCTGCTTGTGAATTGCATGTGAACATTTCATATGCATTTAGGTAGGGGAGTAGCCTCTTTAGGAGATACCCTATTGAGCGTGACTCACCCTTTATGGGGACAACATTTCAGGTGCGAGATATGCGTTGGTGGACGGCTCTCACTCGGACCCTCATTGATGATGAAAAGCCAAGATATAGCTTTTAAACTATGCTTTTGTAAAACTAAGATATAATTACATTTTGGACATGAAATTGTATACAAGGGATTGTAATCAAACTCATATGGACTATGTTTTATGTAAGATTGCATGTTGTATGAGTTTAGGTTGATGTTGTATAAGGTTGGAATGATTGGAATTGAAAAAAAATGGAATCATGGGAAAACTGGGAAGACCTACCGGTAGAACATTTCCAGTTGGCTTCTTCTATCGGTAGAACGTCGAGTTTTGCCGGTAGAACATTTCTATTTAGTTTTCCTACCGGTAGAATATTGATAAACCAACCATTAGAACATTTCTAGAAGGTTTTTTTATTGGTAGAACTTGTAAATTTTATACCGGTAGGTTTTCTCCAAACTTCAAAATTTAAAAATGTTTTGCTATGCTTCTGGTCCTTTAGTTCTTTTACTTCAAGGGGATAAATGGAGTTATATAAAGAGTAAGTTAATGTATATTGGGTCTTGGATGAATCATGTGGTTAAAATATGCACAAGTTATGTGTTTGGGAGCACCTGGTACGAGGGAGACTCGGTCCAAACACTATGTTGTTGTGATCCCGGTGAAAGGATGTTATTGTCGTGGTGTTGGGTTATGCAATGCCCACGGTACTTCCGTGGGTTGATGGGTGATGAACGGTTGACAAAAAACTCCTGGTTTTAGGGGCGTCACAGATTGAGTGTCCCACGCTTGGGCACTCTCAACTAAGAAATCAAAGTAATCAAAAGCCTCTTTCGGTTCTTTAGCCATGAACTCATCAATACACATCATTTTCACAAATTGCCTCATTTGGGAAGACAAATCCTCTTAGAAAAAACTTCTAATCCATCAACTTTCATATCCATGGTAAGGGCATGATGCAAGTAGTTCCTTGAACCTCTCCCAACATTGGTAAAACGTTTCATTGTCTCTTTGACAAACATTCATGATTTGTCGCTTCAAAGTATTTGTTTTTTGAGTTGAATTTTTTTTTAAGGAACTCTTCTTGCATTTCATGCCACATTCCAATAAAATTGACCTAAGAGAGTTTAATCACGTTTTAGTTTTATCCTTTAGAGAGAAAGGAAAAATGTTCAAATGGATTATACCCTCAGTAGCAATCAAGTCTTGGAATGGGGCACAAACTTTCTCAAAATCACAAATATGAAAGTGTAAATTTTCAGAATCTAAATCGTAAAATTTGGGCAACAATGCAATCATGTCCAATTTAAAGACAAAATGATGAGCTTTCACTGGAAAAATAATGCATGAATGTGTAGTGTAATGGGCGGGTTGTAATTATTCTCAGTATTCTATCATTATTTACATTCACATTAGCACACTCATTGTTCACTTCCTCATAAGCCTCATTGTCGCTAAGATTATTTCTAGCATCATCACCTAGTGGTGGTAGTAAAGGATTTTGACATATTGGGTGATTTTGTGCCATCTTAGGATGTGTATATGGTCGTGGGGGTGTATCAAGTAAATCTTCAGATAGTAAGTCAAAATCATCCCTAATCAACCTTTGACCAATCTCTCTATGCCAAGATTGCATGCAACAATGACTAACACAAGTAGCAAAATAAAATAAAATGCAATAAAATTAAATAAAAAGTTTGTAAAAGTGGAAAGAGTTCACCCCAATCTCTGCTTATGCAAAAATTGAGCAAACCTTGAATGATGATGGAATACTTCTCAATCGCGCTGCCTCCCCGGCAATGGCGCCAAAAACTTGTTTTGTTTCGGAAGTTATAAACCTAAGTGCATGTGTTAGAAAGTAGTAATTTTTTGGTAGATTCCAATGTCGATCCACAGGGAGATGGAGACTTTATAGTGAAAAATAAGTAATAAAAAAATGTTGTATGTTTGAGAGTGATTTAGTATTAATTTTAAAACAAATAAACTAAAATTTGTTAGGAAATACAATTTGAGAAAAATACTAAGGCAATGGGTACTACTTCAATGACACTTCAGTAGTAAATTAATCCTTATTTCCAATCTTAATTGGGAATCAACTAGGGAGTGAACCCAATTGGAGGATTTGTCAAAGATTAATAAGGAAATTCTCTAGAGTATAATCAACAAGTTAATCTAAATGAATCCAAGCATTTAACATGTTCGGAGTCGATGATAAATCAAGCAAATAACCAATCAAACATCCCAATTCATATAAACCAGCAAATCAATTAATTAGATGAAAATACTAACAACTCAACTCAAGCATGTGCATGTTGCTATTTAACTCATAGGGAATCTCAAACATTCATTACAATTAGCATAAGAATTCAATAGATTGACACAGTTTCACATGGATTCTATGTGGCTTGTGGAGTTTTGTAAAAGTCATTTTTGAATGATAAATGTAATCCACTTGAGTTTTGCAATATATATATATATGCTCTTCTCATTAGAGTCCTAAAAGCATACTAAACATTAGTCCATTAATAGCACCATATTTTCTTAATAAAGAGGAGCTGCTTTACAAGGAGTAAGTGAATTTAGAGCTAAGCTTAGTCATTCATAATAGTAGTATTCATGACGGCTTCAGAATGACCAACTAGGTAGCTCAGATTAAAAGGTCTTAGGCTAGGTAGGCATAGGCCAGTTAGTTGCCCGTCTAGGGTCCCCAATTTTACAAATTTGTGGGGGCCCTTGTTAAGATTTTTACGTATGGGTACATATATTTTGGATGGACAAATTTGAGAGGGCTCAAATTTTATTGATAAATCCATTAGCACTTTAACTGCTTAGCTAAAAAATTGCTCCGTTAGCTGTAGTAAACTGTTAGAATTTTGCAACATCAGGCGAAGGTAAACCTCTCTCTCTCTTTCTCTCTCTGTGAAGGAATTAACCATATCTCTCTACATCACTCTGCCTCTCTCACGTGTTGCACGCCAGTTACAGGACTCAAAGACCACAGGTTCTATGTAATGCCACTCACTTGCTCACTCTCTCTCTCTCTCTATGATGAATTCAACCAGTAAATCTGAACAGATTGAGCAATAAACAAAGAACACCAAAGCTCTCTAATCTTTTGTGGTTCAACAACCTAGCGATTGATAGTGATCAAGAATCAAGATTAAAGAGTCACAACAAAGGCAACTACTCCCTCTCTTGCAATACCAGGTCGTGTTATTCTTTAACTTTTATTCTAGTTTAATTTAATTTTTGTAACTGAAAGTTATATAATTAATATGTCTACTCGAAGATATGATTCTGGATGTGAAAAACGTTTTAAAAAAAAGAAGAGAAAACAAAATGAATTTATTGAATCTCAATAAGGAGCACTTGATAAATTTGTTATTAGTGATGAACCAACTACAATAAAAAATGGAAATGGTGATTCAATGATTGTTAGTGAACATGCTGTTAGTAAAGAATGTCAACATGTTAGTGAACTAGAAATTGGTAAAGAATGCGAACTTGTTAGTGAAGTATAAAGTGGTAAAGAATGTGGACATGATAGTGAACTGTCAAATTTTGATCCAATAAATATTTGTGATCCAGGACAATGAAAAAATATAGACACAAAATAAGAGACTTATTAGTTGAAAGAGGTCCTATTAGGGAAAATGATTTAGACTTTCCTAATGATGAAAATAATAGACATTTTTCTATTGCACATTACACTCAAAAATCGTCAAATGGAGAAAAGCATGATAGAAAATGGCTAATATATTCAAAAGATTTAGATAGAGTATATTGCTTTTGTTGTAAGTTATTCAATTCAAACGCTAGTACAAGTCAATTAGTTAACGAGGAACTAAAGATTGGAAAAATATTGGTTATAAGCTCAAAACTCATAAAACAACTAATGAGCTTATCACTAACATGAATTCTTGGGTTGATTTAGAAATAAGATTTTCAAAAAATAAAACTATTTATGAAAATATTCAAGAACAAATTAATAAAGAGAAAGATTATTGAAAAAAAGTACTTGTAAGAACTTTAACTTAAAGAAGAAAAATATTTTTCAGTAATACTTGATTGTACTCTTGATGCAAGTCATTAAGAACAAATGATTCTTATATTGTGATGTGTAGATATTTCAACAAGTTCAATAAAAATAGAAGAATATTTTTTAGAATTTTTGGAAATAGATGATACACCTGGAAAATGTCTTTTTAATCAACTTATAAATGTAATTAAAAAACTTGGACTTAATGTAAATGATGTAAGAGGACAAGGACATAATAATTGCTCTAATATGAAAGGAAAACACCAAGGTGTACAAAAAAAAGGCTACTAGATATAAATCCAAGAGCGTTTTACACACCTTGTGGATGTCATAATCTTAACCTCGTATTTTGTGATATAGCTAACTCTTGTCCTAAAGCCATATTTTTTTTGGAGTTTACAACACATATACTCATTATTTTTTTCTTCAGCAAAGCGATGAAAAATTTTACAAGATAATATATCTATGTTAACTTTTAAATCATTATCTCAAACGCAATGGGAAAGTCATATAGAAACTGTTAAAGCAATCAAGTATCAGACTCCAAAAATATGAGATGTTTTAATTCAATTAGCAAAAACTAGTGAAGATCCTAAAACAAAGAGTGAAGTCATATGCTTAGCTACATATGAGATTAAAAATTTTGAATTTTTATTGGGTATGAATATATTGGTATGATATATTATTTGTTGTTAACACAATTAGTAAAAATTTATAATCTAAATACATGCATATTGATGTTGCTATTGATCAATTAAAAAGACTTATTTCATTTTTAGAATTACTAGTTGGTGCACACGTGCATTGCACGTAAACTATTTTGAGTTATAATTTTAAGTTTCATGTGTTTTAAAGATATTGAACTAACATGATTCAAAATATAAAATAAAATGGTGAACGATCTAGACCAGAAACATATAGGAGTAGAGAGCTTAATGAAAATGCGCTTACAGTCCAATCAATAGAGAACTTTAGAACCGTCTTACTCTTCAAGTGAAACATTGATATTGCAATAATATAGGTCAGTGATTCATGAATTTTACAAACACAAACAATTGTTATTGCAATGGCAGGTCAATACGTTGCTACAAACAGATGCAGATTGATAGTAAAACTAAAAATTTAAAAAGATCATTTTTCAAATATGTAGATGGCAAAGAGGAAAAATGGAGAACTTTATACAATGCAAACATGCACTTTTAAATTTATATATTGATCTAAGCTAGACATATGGTGCACTTACCTTCATTCCGAACATATCCCAAAACTCAAAAGATTTGTCATATAATTATTAATCACATGCATAATTGTATCTTATGAACTAATAGAATTAATAATGCCTTAATGTTTGAGGAAGCTTGGATCTTTGTTCAATGTACTAAAATATTACATAACTATTTAGAGGCTGCTTAAATGATGAATCAAACTAATTGTTCCCAAAGCCATATATATTGGGCAATATAAAGTGACTAATAAACAATTTTTTTTTTGGGTCTTCATCTAATAGGCTAATAAACAATTGAATCATTAGTATATAATGCATGCGTAATGCGACACTCTTTTACTTTTACTTTAGCCATAGAACATATTGAATTTTTACTAATTATGGAAACTTGAGGTACATTCCTCACGAATTCTTGCATGACCTGTGGAAAAGATGCGAGAGCCTTCATTTGGATCAATAAATAACCAAACAAAATTATTTGAGATTTGAAAATATATTCACAAGAAACAAATTATTTTTCAAAAGGTATCACAAGAAGATCCAAACCTGTCTTGCATATTTCATAAAACTTTGATAGTCTCTTGGCTTGAAAATATGAAGATAACTCAAGGATATACTTTACTGTTAAACAAAAAAACTCCATCTAAAAGTTGGACAAATCAAAAACAAAAGAAACATATGCCTTCAAGGTGCTTTATCTAGAACCACACCATAACACATCAGACCCATTCTCATTGTAGCAACACTCTCAAAGTATTAAAAAAAGTTTATGGATCTGATCCAACTATCCACCAAACAAGCATAAATTAAATTTCTATGAAATTAGTCCACAACTTGCTAAACTATTCCAATTAATTTTGAGAGGATACACCCTAGAATATTAATAGATTGTAGTGACAATTCCTCATAGCTCTAGCATGTAGAGGATTGTTGTCTTATCAGTAACACCAGGACCAACAATTATAATTCAAATATCTTTCTTGGCAAAAGCCTGACAAACCGGTTTTAAGCGTCGATCTCATTCGTTTCGCTTAGCATATTGGATGCAAACTTATTATAAAGGATCTTATGCACACGACAGTTTGAATAAATCGGATTATAAAGCCAACATCATAATTGAGAATCAAAAAGCAAAACACTATTCTCAATATTAGATCAACTAATGAAAGCATAATCACCATGACATGAATACAAAGTCAATACAAGCCATACGTACAAAAAAATTCAAAATATATAACGAAGATATTAATAGATACGATTACTTCCATTAAATTCTGACTGAGAAGAAGAAAATATGTTGAACAAAACTTCATATTATGTATTTGTGTATTTTATATCAACCGAGGTATGTGATTTACACAAACGATGGATTTGAATTGAGACCGGAAATAGAAGAATGACATATACTTTCCAAATAAAGCTTTGTAGAAGACCAAAGATAAAGATTTTCTGACAGGGAAGAGAGAGATGGGTTCTTGTTTTTTTTTTAATTCACTACATTTTGGACAATTATTCCTAGAATTTGTGAGGTCTAACTGTTAAATAAGTACATGAGTTTTTTACTTTGTGCTCACTGTTCAGTTACGGTTGCTATTTGATGGAGCTATTTAATGAGGATAAATTTTGACATTAAAAGAGGTAATGGCGGTTTGAAAATTATGGGGAATGGTTTTGACTGTTCAAGAAAGATGAAAAAGACTATAAAAAGGAAATAATAGGTGAATGGCAGTTAAATATTTAATTAATAGTAACCAAGTTAAGTTTCACTATTCAAGAAAGATGAAAAGACTATAAGAAGGAAAGAATATGTGAATGTCATTTAAATATTTAATTAATAACAACAAAGTTGAATTGAATTGGAAATTTTAATTGACAAAGGATGTTCATGTCATTTAAGTATTTAATAGGGATATTTTAGGTAATCAAAAGTTTTTCTAAGATGTTGATATTTTATACTAGTATAGATATAGAGAAAATGGATTTCACTTTGCTTTGATTTCATTAAAAGAGACTGCACTTGAAATGGAATAGAACCAATATTTCAAGAAAAACATAAAATTTGTAGGGAAAAACAATTTAGTGATATAGTTGAGAATGCAATAACACTATCAGCCGAAGAATATTTTAGAATTGAGTATTTTTTATATATAGTTGATCTAGCTATTTCTTCAATCAAGAGCAGATTTGAACAATTCAAAATATATGAAAATATTTTTGGTTTTTTATTTTGTGCTTTAAAAAATTAAAATCCTTAGATGATGATAGCTTGAAAAGATATTGTCTTAACTTTGAAAATTTTTTGAAGCATGACTTATTTTCTGATATTGATAATTTAGATTTATTTCAAGAATTGAATGTATTAAAAAAAAACTTATAATCTGAAATTGACACTCTAGCTGAAACTTTAACTTATATAAAATGATTAGATTTTTTTCCAAATGCATATATAACTTTTAAAATATTGTTAACAATACCGATAACAGTTGCTTCAAAAAAGATAAGTTTTTTAAAACTTAAATTAATAAAAGCTTATATCTGATCAACTATATCACAATAATTGATTAGTTATATTTTTTATTGAAAAAAATATATTAGCAAAACTTGAATATAAAATTTTAATTAATATGTTTTCATCTCAAAAAACTAGAATAATAACTTTTAAATGAATAAATTTTAATAATTATTACTTATTAGTAGGACCCACTTCACATTCTTGCCTAGGACCTCCGAATTTATTGGGCAGCCGATTGTCTTAGGATTACTATATAGAGGTCACGAATTCGATTTTGGAAGTTCTTGCTTGCCTTATGCACATGATTTAGAGTGCTTGAATGCATCCAAAATTGATGTTATAGCAGTAAGTCCAAAAGATTCGTTGTTTGGGCGGTTTCCTTGCAAGTTAAAACAAAACCAGGCATAGAAAGTCAAGCTTATTCCAATACCCCTCATGAGTTGTTCGCTTGGTTCTCAATATGGAACCTTTTTCTTTTTTTTTATTCTTTTCTTATTGAGAATCAATATCTTTGTCACGCCCCATCCTGGTCTTTTAAAGATGTGACGTGACTAAATTTTTGATATATCTGTTTATATATATATATATATATATATATATATATATATCTATCCATCCTT